>JASAMW010001913.1:0-13709 GCA_030247985.1 Epsilonema sp. ZAB3_2 | reverse complement strand
CTCGCTTATGGAACTTTCGAACCTCTGTGACCACATCCGTTGGGCGTTTCTGAGATTGATTGGTGGGCTGACGCAAACGGACCATGTACCGGTTTTGGAATCCAGTCAACCAATTCCGGCTGAAATGGAACGTTTCTTCAGGATGCTTTTCGGCAAAGATGGCAGTTGCCCTTTTCTGGAACCAATTTGCGGTGATTTTGTCCCTCGCCTTCTCCTTCTCCCGAAACTCATCGTGCAGCAGCTTCTCTACATCCGGCCAGAAGGGCTGCCGACCTCGACCAGAAGCTCTCGAGCCCTTGTGCGTTTCCTCACGTAGCACATCCTCTTGTGCCAGCCAATCTCTCAGAGTTTTCGTGGAAATACAGTACTTCTTCGCAGTTTGATACTTATTCTTGCCATTCTTCACGAAGAAATCAAGTGCACAAGCTTGTATTCGCGGGTATAAGAAAGTCTTTTCAGCTTGTTTGGGGTGGACATGATTGATCGACGACAAGACAATAGAGAAGACAATGACAATCAGACAGAAGATCAAGGATGGAGTGACTCGAGTCAATAGCATGTGCCTGTTTTATGTATTGTGTTGCGTGTATGTATGTACGTACAGTATAGTGGTCATTGCAACTGCAAACGATGAGGAAGGGGAGGCGCAGCTGGATCAGGGGCGTCTAAAGTATCGCGATGGCGTATTTTACATACTCCAGGACGATTATCTAAAACCACGCCCTTCGACGATTACTCCCACCACAGGGGTATATGGTGACCCAAAATTTTTGGGGAGGAAAATGTAGGAGAAGGAGGACATAGGGGCAAGCGTAGCGAGCCCTCGGGGGGTTTGGGGGGCGGAGCTTCCCAATAACGGGGGTGCCCCCAGCGAAAATTTTTCACTTTTACACCCAAAATAATGCATTTTCCAAACTCCTGAGACCATTCAGGAATAAATATTTTTATCACTAAAACAACATTGCATTTCGCTTTTCTGACAGTGACAGACGGACATAACAAGCAACAAACGTACGCACATATCCTATGTATCGATATGTACGTAATGGAAAGGAGAGTAGAGAGTTAGTAACCACAGGTAAGGCCAAAAATCGCGTTTTCACGCAGTCTTACACCATTGCACTCCAACAAAGAAATATTTTTTCGCAAAAGTGGGTTGAAAATTTCCCTCCCCTGACCGCCAACTTTTGGGGAGGAGAACCCTGAACTGGGGAGGAATACCTCCCCTTCCCACTACGACCATATACCCCTGCACCATTCTTCACGCCCAACGTGTTGAAACATAGGAAACAGAGCACAAAACGCTACAATTATGGATGAAACATGAGACACACCGATTCTTTTGCTTGTAGCCGTCGTTTGCAACAGTATTAGACTTCGGTTATCCTGATTCCAGCACCATACTACAAGTGTTTACATATAGGAGTTCACAAATAGGCAGGAATAACTGGCAAAAAATTTGAAAATTTATATATGCAGAAAGAAACCCGTGGAGAAGTGCTCCTAAGGAGCACGAAGGAAGAGAGCGAGAGGCTCACTAGCCTGCAGTGCAGATGCTTATGGGGTTGACGGCGCAGAAACCAGAAGGTTCCAACCGCCCATCGCTGCTGAAACTTGCTACCCCTCCGAGTTGACAGCCTCTTGCACAATCTGCTGCCATCCGATTGGTGCGGGCATACTTTCGCACCTTCCCAATCATGGCAAACAAAACACTCTTCAATGACCTTTGTTGCCTCTCGCCTGCTTCTGTATGCCTGATCACATGCAAAACGCTGGATCCAAACCATAATATTTGGTCATCTTAACTACAATAGGTAATTGTGTGGGTAAACATGATGTACATGCTGGTACATAATGGTGCAACAAAAAATTGTGATGTTTCCTCAAAAGTACATAGAACATACATACATACATACTACATACCAGTAAAGATTTCATGTTTTATAGCTTTTCCTGTTTATCCTGAACAACAGCAAGTGATAACTTCAGCTGAAACTTAATGATTCCAAAGCCGATATTTTGAATCGAGAAGATCGCCCTGGTGGATTTCTCACCTTCTATTTGGCAAGAAACGTGTGAAACGGCTGGTCATATTGGAAGCCATTACTGAATGGGTACGTACTACATGCGAATGCACATGCGAGAAAGAATAAACATACGTACAATACATATGCACATAGTTTTTTTGTTTTGTTATTTTTTTTTTTTTTTTTTTACTTATTCATAACGCTGCATGGATCAGGCATACAGAAGCAGGCGAGAGGCAACAAAGGTCATGGAAGAGTTTTGTTTGCCATGATTGGGAAGGTGCGAAAGTATGCCCGCACCAGTCGGATGGCAGCAGATTGTGCGAGAGGCTGTCAACTCGGAGGGGTAGCAAGTTTCAGCAGCGATGGGCGGTTGGAACCTTCTGGTTTCTGCGCCGTCAACCCCATAAGCATCTGCAGGCTAGTGAGCCTCTCGCTCTCTTCCTTCATGCTCCTTAGGAGCACTTCTCCACTGGTGACTCTTGTTTCCATTGTGTTTTACTTGCATGTTACTTAAAGGTTCCCCATGACTCTTGTTTCCATTGTGTTTTACTTGCATGTTACTTAAGAAACGTTTTCTGTAAGGATTGAGAGTAGCCTGTAGTGTACGCGGATGGGGGGTATTTTTGGAAATCGAGATAATACGCCTATCGGATTCCCCATCAAAAACTGCATATGTGGATGAATTTTGAAAAAAAAATTTGTTCAGGCATCATTGAGATATTGATATTGATATTGAGATATTGATGGGTAAAGGCTGGAAGGTCGCATTTTCCGTTTTTCAACGTTTTAAGCCATATTTCAGCAACCAGAGTGTGTAGCGGGCTACAATTTGGCACATACATACATCCCATAGGGATCCATGTCTGGACCAAATTTGAGCCCAATCCGCCACTTGTACAGCGAGATATAGCATCAGAAAGCTCAAATTTACGTATTTTGCACCTGTTGCAAATTCGGTTATATGAATACCACGGCGCGAATACATGCCCTGCACGGGGTAAAATTTTGAGAGGAAGTAGAGAAGGGTTAGGCCTAGAACTTTTAGTACTACCGCAAAAATTCTCTATGTTTACAATTGGGACTACAAAGCTCTTGAAAGTGGAAAAATTCAGCAAAAATGTTCCCGCCTTTTTTATTATCCAATAGATAAAAGAGCAATACCGCTGAAATTTTTTCCTAGTAAGTAACCTATCTTATGAAGAATTTTGTGTAGATTTCAAAAATAAAATCGTTTTCCCCAAAAAATTTAACCCTTACCCAAAAATTCTCAAAAATATACAATTTTTGCACAATTATATGTTAGGGGTTAAATTTTTTGGGGAAAACGATTTTATTTTTGAAATCTACATCAAATTCTACATAAGATAGGTTACTTATGAGGAAAAAATTTCAGTGGTATTGCTCTTTTATCTTGGATAATAAAAAAGGCGGGAACATTTTTGCTGAATTTTTCAACTTTCAAGAGCTCCGTAGTCCCAATTGTAAACATAGAGAATTTTTGCGGTAGTACATAAAAGTTGTAGGCCTAACCCTTCTCTACTTCCTCTCAAAATTTTACCCTGTGCAGGGCATGTATTCGCGCCGTGGTATTCATATAACCGAATTTGCAACAGGTGCAAAATATGTAAATTTGAGCTTTCTGATGCTACCAGTGGCCCTTTGCAGCTTTGCAGCAGTAAAGGGGACAATCTCTATGCATCTGGCAACCCGTTTGCAAATCTGGCAACCCTTTTGCAGATCTGACAACCCTGTTGTAGATCATGATCTGTCAACTTATTATGGATCTGGCAACCATTTTGGGTAGTTGGCTAAAAGTTGCATATCTGGCGACCCTATCGCAGAGTTGGCAACCCTATGATAAGTTGCATATCTGGCAACCCTATCGCAGAGTTGGCAACCCTATGATGGCAGATCTGGCAACCCCTTTTCCACATAGATCTGACAATCTTGCACAGCATCAGTCGAAAATGGTGCATGTAGCAACCCTTTTGCAGGTCTGGCAGCCCTTTTGCGCATTTAGCAATCTGGCAACCCTCTGCAGATCTGGCAACCCTTTAGCGCATCTCGCGTTTTATTCCCGTGTGCATTTTCGGGCGTGACCATTTGCTAACGCTGGCTTGAAAACCTGCGTCGTTTGGTTTCTGCAGCATTTAGTACTAAAATATCGATTATCGATCGATTATTGGTGATCGGCTGATCAGATCAAACATCGAAGGCCTTTCTGGAGTCCTCGAGGGCATAAGCTCTTTGAAGAGCCCTAGATGGATGCTGTAGCTGCAAAATTGAGTGAGTGTGAGCGAATCTGCGCGCTTTTAGTACTAAAATATCGATTATCGATCGATTATTGGTGATCGGTTGATCATATCACAAATCTAAGGCCTTTCTGGCGTCCTCGAGGGCATAAGCTCTTTGAAGAGCCCTAGATGGACGCTGTAGCTGCAAAATTGAATGAGTGTGAGCGAATCTGCGCGCTTTTAGTACTAAAATATCGATTATCGATCGCTTATTGGTGTTCGGCTGATCAAATCAAAAATCGAAGGGCTTCCTGGCGCCCTTGGGCTTATAAGCTTTCGAATGAGCCATTAGTGAATGCTGTAGCTGCAAAACTGAGCGAGTTTTTCGCATCACAGACAGACAGACACACAGACAGACAGACAGACATCAGCCCTATTTGTTAGTAGATATCTCGCTGTACAAGTGGCGGATTGGGCTCAAATTTGGTCCATCCCTCCATGGATCCCTATGGGATGTATGTGTGTGCCAAATTGTAGCCTGCTACACACTCTGGTTGCTGAAATATGGCTAAAAAGGTTGAAAAACGGCAAAATGCGACCTTCCAGCCTTTACCCATCAATATCTCGATGATGCCTGAACAAAATTTTCTTTCAAAATTCATCCACATATGAAGCAGTGTCGGGATGGCCGTTGTGCAGCGGAGCGGTCCACAACTTTCTGGGTGACCACATTACGGAAGGCCATGCCTGACGTCGCCGCCTCATGCCAAGTGGGAATGGTTAGTGATCTGGTCTGACGACCGCGATAAGAGAGCGATACATTTCGTTTCGTCAGTTCGTGTTTTCTTGGCTTGTGCGAGGCGGCTGTGTGTGTGCGGTGCTCTTTCGTTGTTTCTTGTTTTCTTTACTCTCGCTCATGTGCCTATCCTTGCTTATTCCATGTTTCGTATTTAGCTTTGTTCCAAAGTAAAACGTATGTAGTTAGCTCAAATCGGCAGGCTTGATTGGTTGATCAGAAGTCGGAGCCTGTCTTCACACAGCTCCATCTAAAACATACTTTTCGTGCTGTTATCACCGTATACGTACGTTGCAAAACAAGGCAACAATTGTTTATTTCTAAATCACAATTCATACCGTACAGTAACTAAGCTACACCAACCTTATCCATTGTGCTACCACTAGCCTTCATGATCAACATGGAGGTCTAATCGAGTTCTGATCAATCAAGTCGAGTATTTTTCCGTCAAAATTCTCTATTTTCGGTAGTTTGTTGCTTTTGGGCAAAATTTTCGGTACTGCCGGTAGGGGGCGCTCACGGCGCCTGTCAGCAACAGTCTTGCGCCTTAGGTCACTTAGGTACGTACATTCTTATCCGTGTTGGCTGCTCGGAGAAGGGGTGAACTGCCGACTGCGGTGTGGCCGCCTTGCTTTGGCTGTCTCATCGTGGGCTGCGACGACGTTGGCTGCGGCTGTGGGAGAAGCGCGCGATTCTCTCCACGGTCGAATGCTCTACTGGAAGACGCGGCAGCTATTTCTACTTTCTTTCTTCGACTATTTCTGCCATTTCATCATCAACTGTTGGTGGCGTCACTCAAGTACCGGCTCATCGCATCACTTGCCGGATAGCGGTGCTGTACTGTATCTTCATACGCACGTAGCGTCGGTAAGCAGGACTGGTTCTTTTCTCTTCTAGGAAGTGTACGTCACTTGGAAGAAGACAGTCGCTGTGTAGTCGACGTATAGTGACGTGTGTGTTGTATACGTGTGTGTACACGTATGTACAGTACAGCGTAGGGTATTGACGGATAGTGTTCTACGTACGTGAAACGTATTGAAGAGTGTTGTGTATGTATAGACATCTACGTATGCTACGGACGGAAGAGTCGTCGCTTCATCTCTACGTATAGAAACCCGACGTTCGCAAGTGTATTACGTATCAACGGAGAGAATTCTACGCACTACGAATTGCTCTAAGTCATGTTCTACGCTTGAATAAGTACGTACTACAATACATACAGAGTGTACCTACGTATTATTCTACGTATAGTGTTCTCCGTGTACATCATCTGCTACTTTGGCTTGAAGTGGTGTGTGCTAACTGACGTGCTGGCCTTGTAGGTTTCTTCTTCAAGAACCTGATAGACAGCACGCGCGCTTCCTGGTTCAGGGCTGGCGTTGTTGAAGGATCTTCGACGCAGATTTGTCGTCGTCCCAATGGGGGACACAGAAGAAATAGAAGGGTTGGAAACTCCCTTCAACAGACTCCCGGAATTGGCTGGAGTGAAGGCAAACGACAAAGAAGTCCTGGAACTTCTGAAGAAGAATCCAGAGAAGTTTGGCCCGCTGAAGCTAACCCCGCGCGGAGAAGATGAGCCAGAAGTGGACTACATCCGAAGAGAAACAGCGGCCATGGATAAGCGGCGTTTGGCCCAGAGTCGAGTTGCGGATGCGGCTCGCACCCGCATGCAAGCGAAGATTTTGGATGCGGAGACGAAGGCTAAGAAGGCGTTGCGACTGGCACCAGACACCACAGTGAAGCAGCAGATGGATGCCCTTCAGGCAGAAGTGGAGAAACTGAAAAGCGAGAACACAGCGCTTGAAGCACGCGTCACAGCAGCGACTACTGATCCCTCTACGAGTGGAGCCAGCAAAGATTCGACCTCAGCCATGAAAACAGAAAGCACTACGGCGAGAAAGAAGGAAGAAGGGACAGGGCTGAACGACGAAGAATGCGACGAGGTGATGAAGACGTCAACACTCATGCTTATTTCGGCGCAGCTCAGAGAGATGAGAGAAGATATTCTACTACTCAAAACTGCACGGGCCACTGGAGAGACCCGGCCACACTCGGCATCTTCTGTAGCTGCATCGACGTCTGTGCACGAGACGCGAGAGACTGCGGAAGGTGGCAGCGGGAGTGAGCTGGTACCGGTACGTCCCGCTCCTTCGAGCACAGCAGCTAGTACCAGTAATGTGCCTGAGGGTGTGGAGTTGTTCCTCGGAGAAGAAGGAACGGCACGCTATGAGAAGCTGCACGGAATCTCCAAGAAGACGAAAGAACCGCAGGTGAATAAGCCGAGGCGATGGGACCAATGCGGCGTCACGCGGTTAGCTGCGAATGAATTTTTCAATCAGTTTGAGACTTGGGCAGCTGTAAATCTTCACCTACCAGAAGAATGGGCCACGCAGTTATTGTCCTTCTTCGACGGCATGCCGTACATGTGGCTTTGCGCGGAGAAACAGCGGTTGGAGACTACCGGCGCATTCACCTACAAGAAATTGAAGTCCTACGTTATGCAGACCTGTTCGACTGACACCGATGCCAACCAGGCGCGAAGAGATTTGGAGAATTTCCGCTGGTTGGATAAAGAAGATTTCCAGCGCATGACTATTCGCCTACGTATGCTACACGCTATTGCGCATCCCTCCATCTCACAAGAAATAGCGGACCCGTACATGATTGTTCAACTGCTGAATGTTTTGCCAGCCGACTGGAGAACTATCTTGGACAACGAAAAGTCGGTACATAAGAACCAGACGTTCGCCGAGCTGGTGGCACGCTGCCAAGAAATTGCGACGAATCAGGAAGGACTGAAGAAGATCCGGACTGAAGAGAAAAGGCAGCGCATGATGTATGGCGCTTCTGTGCGAGCGTTGCAGACCGGCGAGTGGGAAGAAGTCTGGGATGAAGAAGAAGAAGAGTATGACGACAACGTATTGGTGGATGAGTACGGGCACGTCTACTATAACATGTCAGCAGGCCAGCAATTGTACGTGGTGCCCTCTAGCGGCAGAGGAGGACATCAGTCTTGGCGAAGTGGCTTCCATCGAGGCCGCGGATTCGCGCGAGGCAACAGGGGATGGAGAGGAAAACAGCAATTACAGGGCTCTGACCAGCAAACTTCAACATCAGCGGCCTCTACTACTGCTACAGTCACCAATTCTACTGCAGAGTCGGCGAAGGAAGATTCGGGCCAAGCCAAGAAGGAAGCGGCTTCTACTGGCTGCTACATCTGTGGCGACCTTGAACATTTCCAGCGCGCCAGGGTTGCCTATCAAAATTAAATTTTAATTTTAATATAATATGATATGATATAAAGTACCTCATTTTAATTTTAATATAATATAATATGATATAGTAATTAGACTTTTAATTTTATTTGATAATATTGATAATTTTGATATAGGAAACAAATTTTTATGCATGAATAAAGAGCAGAATTGTGTACATATGGGCCTGAATATAAAGATTTGAATGCCAAGAGGCATCAATGAGGCATCCATCAAACATACTTAGGTTGCTTCAAGCAACATTAGTGCTCTCAGATGTAAGTGTGTACAGCAGAAACAGCTCAAAATTACTGCACTATTAAAATTAATTTTGATAATTTTCTATTAAAATAGCCCTTATAATTTTAATATAATATAATATGATAGTAACACACCCTGTTTAATTTTAATATGATATAATATGATTATTAAAATTAAAAATGGTCAAGTTAGCAATTATGATATGATAATTTTGATAGTGATAGGCAACCCTGAGCGCGACTGCCCTCAGCGTCCACGTGGTGCGAGTTTCAGGCAGAAATTTGGTGGAAATCGAAGATTTTTCGGCGGTCGTCGGGGTAACGGCTGATCAACCAAGTACTGGAAGGTATGGATTTGAAATATGGCGTAGGGAAAGTATGCGGGTACATTGATGATTTGTTGATTTCTACGGAGACGTATGAAGAACATATGATGATCATGGCTGATCTGTTTCAGCGTTTGGAAGCCGTGGGTCTGAAGATGCATCCAAAGAAGTGCAAGTTCTTTTGTGCTGAAGTCCCATATCTGGGGTTCATACTCACGAAGGATGGACTGAAGATGGACCCGGAGAAGTTGGTTTCTGTGGACGCCTTTCCTCAACCAAAGACGCCTACTCAACTGAAAAGCTTCCTGGGCCTCTGCAGCTAGTATCGAAGATTCGTCCGTGGCTTTTCTGCGATTGCGAAGCCTCTTTTCGACTCACTGAAAGGGAAACCTCAGCGCTTGAAATGGAACGCAGTGCTGGATACGGCATTCAATGGTCTGAAGGATGCTCTTCTGCGTCAGAAAGAGGGAGTGATGAGAGCGCCGAATCCGAATGTGGAATTCATCGTGGAAGTGGATGCCTCTTTGGATGGATTGGGAGCAGTGCTGTCGCAGTACTCGCCATCTACGACTGAGCGCCCCCGCGCCAGTACCAGCGATGGCGACCAACAGGCCCAGTTGGACATTCAGCCGAAACGTCAACTGGAGCGCGAAGGGTACGAACTACACCCAGTGGCTTTTGCCAGCCGATGCCTGCGAGAGAGTGAAATGACCAAACACGCCAACGAGCTGGAGTTTCTTGCAGTGAAGTACGCTTTGGAGACATTCAAGCCGTACATCTATGGAGCACGAATCATCATCTACACTGATTCTGCAACGGTGCGGTCTTGGATCAAGTCAGACAAGGAGCTGCCCAATCGAGTGCTTCAGAGGTGGAAAGAGAAGATCCAGGGTTTTGGCATCTCGGAAGTGGAGCATCGAAAAGGGGTGACAAATAAAGCAGCGGATGCACTCTCCAGGTATCCAGTGCGAATGGTGCAAGAAGCCGGCTCAGCGACTGAAGAGTGGAAGCAGATGGTGCGCACAGCTCAACGCAAGGATCGACAGTGGAAGCATGTGATTGCATGGCTGGAGGCACAGGAAAATACTAAGAAGACGGTGAAGCTGCCCACGCCTATGCGTTCTTGGCTGAAGACGCATGGAAGATTTGTGACTTTAGTGGACGGCATGCTTTACTACACAGAAGATCAGCAGAAGATGCGCATCTGCGTTCCTTGGGGTGACCGTCAGGATCTACTTATGCGAATGCACTGTCACTTCTTTGGCGGACACTTGGGAAGCAGAAAAATGCTACTACGCTTGCGCGACGGCTATTATTGGGATCACATGCGCTCTACGGTGGAACACTTTGTGAAGTCTTGTGCGCGCTGTGCTGTGAGCTGCGGTCAAGGAAGACGCTTCACTCCCGAGTTGAAGCCCATCCCTGTTCCAGATCGACCTATGGATTTGGTGACTTCTGACATCTTGGAGCTGCCTCCTACTTTCAACGGTAACTGCTACGTACTTACAATTACGGATGTCTTGTCAGGGTTCATCTTGGCAGAAGCGATGCCGGATCAGAAAGCAATCACTGTGGCGAAATCATTCGTTCGGGCCTCCGCCAGAGCGGGTTTACCAAAGCGAGTGCTTTCTGATCAAGGAGTGCAGTACACATCCAACGTCATGAAAGAAGTCTGTGCTTTGTTGCAGATTGAACAACTTTTCACTACTACCTACCATCCACAAGCCGACGGCCAGTCCGACGGCCAGTCCAATAAGACCATTGTGGAAATGCTGCGCAAGTCTACGATCAAAGGCGGACCAGACTGGGATGAAATCCTGGATATGGTGGTGGCGGCATACAATAACACGGAGCATTCTCGAACTGGTGAAGTGCCATTCAAGGTCATGTATGGAAGAGATGGCAACCTTCCCACTGGCAGCCCATTCACAGCAGCAGCTACTCTGTACAACGTGGAGCTGGACAACTATTCGGCTGACTTCGAGGTGTACATGGCTAACATCTGGAGAGAAGCGAAGGTGATCGGCGACAAGAATAAAGCGAAAGCGAAGGCAGACTATGACAAAAGAGCGAAGCCGAATCCCTTCAGTGTCGGCGACAGAGTGTGGGTCCATGCTATGGATATTCACCGCAACAAATTGGCGAAGCAGTACAAAGGGCCTGCAATCATCATTTCGTTTGATGAGCCGAATGTGGTGGTCGAATTCCAGTGTGCTAAGGGCAGGAAGCCTGTTCAACAGACTCATCACTTGGACAAGCTATCCCGCTGTTACGATGAAGTCCCAGCGGATATGGAGCCGTTTTTGGGACCGAAACAATCCACTATCCCAGACCCATGCCTACCGATCACGTTGACTACGACGACTACTCCCACAGCGACTACACTACTACCCGAAGTCACCCTGGTACCGAAGAAGAGTGAAACTCCACTACTACCCAAAGTCACCCCGGCTCCTACTTCACTACCAGTGGACGTCACCCCGGGTCAAGCTTCCCTGCCTGTTACGCACACAGCGACACCTCGCGGGGGCAAACGTAAACAGGTGGACAACCGAAAGAAGACGTCCGCCTCTCCGAAGCCGAAAGCGAAGACCCCACCTGGAGTGCCGTCCTTCATGATGGTGGATACGGACATCCCGGAAGCGGAAGACTGGAAGAGACCAGCCAACGCCCTTGGTGGAAGAGATATGCAAGGTGAAGGTGGTCCGTGCAGTTTGCTGAGCTACTACAAAGCGAAGCAGGAAGATTGGAGAAAGAAGGGTGAAGCTGAGGAACAGAGAAGAAAAGAACTGGACGACAGCCAGCAGAGCCAGCCAAAGCATCATCACAATTTGCGCGCTCGCAACTCCTTGCGGCCTCCTACGCGATTTGTGACTAGGGCTGATGGATCGGTAGCTAAGTTGCGTCCTCTAGCTAAGTCGGCGGTTAAGCGTTTGTTTTCTACTTCCGCTTGCGTGTCTCCTTCGGCGAGTACATACATGCCTACGTCTTTTCCGTCGCGTCGCTTTTCGCCTCATTCCTCTGTTCCTAAGTCCACGCACTATTCTCATCGCGCCTTTACTGTACCTACTAGTTTCACTGACCCATCTCCGTTTGTCTCTCATTCCGCGAATTCTACGGTACGACCTGTGTCTCGTGTGCTAAATCTGTCTGATTGTTATAGGAACGACGTGAGCAACTGGTTCTCAGGAACTACACACGCATCGGGTGTTGGTGCTATACGGGTGCTACTCGAAGCTCACGAGTCAACACATTCCACCTGTCCTACCTCTACTCCAACTATGGCCATGGTGGATTCTTCTCAGAAAGAACAGGAGAAAGAGGACGATGGCATGGACTACAGTGAGAGTACAGCGGGGGAGGCGGATCTCGATTTCCAGAAACTCACGCCGGAACAGGAGGCCGAAATCTTGGGAACTGCGCCTCCAGTGCCGTTGAGTCTGACTCCGGGACAGTTACAAGTTCAGTTGGAGAAGCAGATTGAAGACGAAGAGCTCCAAGCAGCGCGCGGGTCTGTCTCTCCTACTTCTTCCAGAATGGACCGTGGCTCTGCTTCGCCCACACCATCTGACCAGCACATGCCTCCCGCCCCACCGGGCGGAGCTACTGTGCTGGGCGCGATGAACATGCAAATGGAGACGGAAGAAGAGAAAGCTGTGCGTCGGCGTCAGGAAGAAGACGATAACTGGAATCGCGCCGTTTTCTTCGCTCATCGGTTTTGGGGAAACCCATGCCTCCAGATCTCGACGATTCGACTGCAGGAATGGTTCCAGAGACCGTCGCATTGGCGCTTCCTCCTCTACCCCCGTCACAAGGTCTTCCTCCATTGGG
This sequence comes from Epsilonema sp. ZAB3_2, assembly GCA_030247985.1. NCBI lineage: Eukaryota > Metazoa > Nematoda > Chromadorea > Desmodorida > Epsilonematidae > Epsilonema > Epsilonema sp. ZAB3_2. The sequence goes on along the minus strand of JASAMW010001913.1, from coordinate 978 downwards.
CAAACGGCCTTCGCCGAAGTGCAATGTGGAGGAGCGTCAGGCCTGCGACCGCTACGGACACTGGTGTTTCCTGACCCGTCCGCGCTCTCTTCAGCTGGTTCAGGCAGACTTGACTCGCCAGTGGTACGACAGATTTCTGAAGCATGAAGCGCCGCGTCTGCTGAATATCTACTCCAACATGGCGAACAATATCATCAAGCAGAGAGGCGGCGGGACGACGACACCGACGGCGCTCAACGCGGCTGACTGTATGAAGGTGCCGCCGTTCGACGTCAACTTTGAAAACATCTCCCACATCGACAACCCTGTCCGTCAGTGGCTCGACTCCAACATGCGCACGGAACTCTGCTGCGACACAGTCACGGTACCTACGGTGAGTGTGGAAGATCACGGCATCGCAGCTTGCGGCATCCCTCACTTCAGATCCAGGCAGCTACCTCACTACCAGGAACCGGAACGCGCGTTGCTGTTTTCGGCGGCTCAGCAGATTTTGTCGCCGGAAGCGTGGAGACCAGAATGACCATCTTGGTGCGTCTGATCGTCAAGTACCCCAACCCACTCTGCACCCGCCTCTACGATCAGGTGGACAAGGATCCGAAGCTGCCAACGGAAGCGCTGCTGCCGAATCAGGATGCTACATCTTGGTTTTTCCTGCAGCTGCACATGGTCGCTCTTCGGGCCTACAGAATGCGAATCGGACAGGATGCGGCGGTTCTGGCCTACCTCTACGTCAAGCCCGGCTACAGGTACCAGATGCTCCACGCCGCCTGGATTCCCTACCATGTGGATATCACCCAGGAGCGGGCTCGTCCTCTGAAAGAGCTGATCGACAAGAAGCGTCTGGAGGTGGTGCAACGACTGGCTGAGAAGCTGAGTTTGGAGGTGGCCCTGGACGACGACCAAGTGCACTATCCATTTGTCCTGTTGCCGAAATCGGACTGGAAGCCCGACAGTAGTGTGCAAGCCTACAATCTGGCC
>JASAMW010001909.1:0-66885 GCA_030247985.1 Epsilonema sp. ZAB3_2 | reverse complement strand
TTTATGAAAATGTTCGTCAGCCACTCTGCACGTAAATTTGAGAACAATTTTTTCTAGGAGTACACGCCGTATACAAGATATGGGCGTGGGCGCTGAGCGCGGCGCAGGACGCACTCCGGTCCTGGATAAATCACGCATTACGGACACGCCAGGCCAGCCCAGTATACATTGGGGACTATGCTCATACTAAACCACGCAATGCGATACACCAAGGCCCCACCCGGCGCGGGAGGGCTCCGGTCCTCGGATTTTCTACTGAGTTCTGGACACCGAGGCCCCACCCGGCGATTTTCTACTAAATTCTGGACACCTAGGCCCCACCCGACGATTTTCTACTGAATTCTGGACACCGAGGCCCCACCCGGCGCAGGAGGGCTCCGGTCCTCGGATTTCTACTGAGTACTGGACACCGAGGCTCCACCCGGCGATTTTCTACTGAATTCTGGACACCGAGGCCCCACCCAGCGCAGGAGGGCTCCGGTCCTCAGATTTTCTACTGAGTACTGGACATCGAGGCCCCACCCGGCGATTTTCTACTGAATTCTGGACACCGAGGCCCCACCCGGCGCAGGAGGGCTCCGGTCCTTGGATTTCTACTGAGTACTAGACACCGAGGCCCCACCCGGCAACTTTCTACTGAATTCTGGACACCAAGGCCCCACCCGGCGCTGGAGGGCTCCGGTCCTCAGATTTTCTACTGAGTACTGGACACCGAGGCCCCACCTGGCGCAGGAGGGCTCCGGTCCTCGGATTTCTACTGAGTTCTGGACACCGAGGCCCCACCTGGTGCAGGAGGGCTCCGGTCCTCGGTTTTCTACTGAGTTCTGGACACCGCGGCCCGACCCTGTGACTTTCTACTGAATTCTGGACACCGAGGCCCCACCCGGCGCAGGAGGGCTCCGGTCCTCGGATTTTCTACTGAGTACTGGACATCGAGGCCCCACCCGGCGATTTTCTTCTGAATTCTGGACACCGAGGCCCCACCCGGCGCAGGAGGGCTCCGGTCCTCGGATTTCTACTGAGTACTGGACACCTAGGCCCCACCCAGCGCAGGAGGGCTCCGGTCCTCAAATTTTCTACTGAGTTCTGGACACCGTGGCCCCACCCAGCGATTTTCTACTAAATTCTGGACACCGAGGCCCCACCCGGCGCAGGAGGGCTCCGGTCCTCGGATTTCAATTGAGTACTGGACACCGAGGCCCCACCCGGCGATTTTATACTAAATTCTGGACACCGAGGCCCCACCCGACGCAGGAGGGCTCCGGTCCTCGGATTTTCTACTGAATTCTGGACACCGTGGCCCCACCCGGCGATTTTCTACTAAATTCTGGAAACCGAGGCCCCACCCGACGCAGGAGGGCTCCGGTCCTCAGATTTTCTACCGAGTTCTGGATACCGCGGCCTCACCCGGCGATTTTCTACTAAATTCCTGGACACCGAGGCCCCCCCCCACGCAGGAGGGCTCCGGTCCTCGGATTTCTACTGAGTTCTGGACACCGAGTTAAAGGGGGACTCCGGTCCTCAATTTTCTACTGAATTCTATGTACCGAGGCCCCACCCGGCACAGGAGGGCTCCGGTCCTCAGTTTTCTACTGAGTTCTGGACACCGCGGCCCGACCCTGTGACTTTCTACTAAATTCTGGACACCGAGGCCCCACCCGGCGCAGGAGGGCTCCGGTCCTCGGATTTCTACTGAGTTCTGGACACCGAGGCCCCACCTGGCGCAGGAGGGCTCCGGTCCTCGGTTTTCTACTGAGTTCTGGACACCGCGGCCCGACCCTGTGACTTTCTACTGAATTCTGGACACCGAGGCCCCACCCGGCGCAGGAGGGCTCCGGTCCTCAGATTTTCTACTGAGTAGTGGACATCGAGGGGGGACCCGGCGATTTTCTACTGAATTCTAGACACCGAGGCCCCACCCAGCGCAGGAGGGGCTCCGGTCCTCGGATTTCTACTGAGTACTGGGCACCTAGGCCCCACCCCGCGCAGGGGGACTCCGGTCCTCAGTTTTCTACTGAATTCTGGACACTGAGTTAAAGGGGGACTCCGGTCCTCAATTTTCTACTGGATTCTGGACACCGAGTTAAAGGGAGACTCCGGTCCTCGATTTTCTACTGAATTCTGTGCATTGATGCCCCACCCAGTGCAGGGGGACTCCGGTCCTCGATTTTCTACTGAATTCTATGTACTGAGTTCCCACCCAGCGCAGGGGGACTCCAGTCCTCAGTTTGCTACTGAATTCTGTGCGTCGAGTCCCCCCTTCGCTGGGTGGGGCCTCGGTACATAGAATTCAGTAGAAAATTGAGGAGGCCCCACCCAGCGAAGGGGGAATGTCCAGAATTCAGTAGAAAATTGAGGACCGGAGTCCCCCTCCTTGGAACTCAGTGTCCAGAATTCAGTAGAAAATCGAGGACCAGGGAGTCCCCCTGTGCTGGGTGGGGCCTCGGTGCATAGAATTCAGTAGAAAATTGAGGACCGGAGTCCCCCTTTAACTCAATGTCCAGAATTCAGTAGAAAATTGAGGACCAGAGTCCCCCTTTAACTCAGTGTCCAGAATTCACTAGAAAATTGAGGACCGGGGAGTCCCCCTGTGCTGGGTGGGGCCTCGGTACATAGAATTGGTAGAAATTGAGGACCGAGTCTTAACTCATCAGAAATAGAGGACCGGGGAGTCCCCCTGTGCCGGGTGGGGCCTCGGTCCAAAGAAATGAGTAGAAAATTGAGGACCGGAGTCCCCCTTTAACTCAGTGACCAGAACTCAGTAGAAAATCTGAGGACCGGAGCCCTCCTGCGCCGGGTGGGGCCTCGGTGTCCAGAATTCAGTAGAAAGTCACAGGGTCGGGCCGCGGTGTCCAGAACTCAGTAGAAAACCGAGGACCGGAGCCCTCCTGCGCCAGGTGGGGCCTCGGTGTCCAGAACTCAGTAGAAATCCGAGGACCGGAGCCCTCCTGCGCCGGGTGGGGCCTCGGTGTCCAGAATTTAGTAGAAAGTCACAGGGTCGGGCCGCGGTGTCCAGAACTCAGTAGAAAACTGAGGACCGGAGCCCTCCTGTGCCGGGTGGGGCCTCGGTACATAGAATTCAGTAGAAAATTGAGGACCGGAGTCCCCCTTTAACTCGGTGTCCAGAACTCAGTAGAAATCCGAGGACCGGAGCCCTCCTGCGTCGGGTGGGGCCTCGGTGTCCAGAATTTAGTAGAAAGTCACAGGGTCGGGCCGCGGTGTCCAGAACTCAGTAGAAAACTGAGAACCGGAGCCCTCCTGTGCCGGGTGGGGCCTTGGTGTCCAGAATTTAGTAGAAAATCGCCGGGTGAGGCTGCGGTATCCAGAACTCGGTAGAAAATCCGAGGACCGGAGCCCTCCTGCGTCGGGTGGGGCCTCGGTGTCCAGAATTTAGTAGAAAATCGCCGGGTGAGGCTGCGGTATCCAGAACTCGGTAGAAAATCCGAGGACCGGAGCCCTCCTGCGTCGGGTGGGGCCTCGGTGTCATGTATTTAGTAGAAAATCGCCGGGTGGGGCCACAGTGTCCAGAATTCAGTAGAAAATCCGAGGACCGGAGCCCTCCTGCGCCGGGTGGGGCCTCGGTGTCCAGAATTTAGTATAAAATCGTCGGGTGGGGCCTCGGTGTCCAGTACTCAATTGAAATCCGAGGACCAGAGCCCTCCTGCGCCGGGTGGGGCCGCGGTGTCCAGAATGTAGTCGAAAATCGCCGGGTGGGGCCTCGATGTCCAGTACTCTGTAGAAAATCCGAGGACCGGAGCCCTCCTGCGCCGGGTGTGGCCTCGGTGTCCAATTCAGTAGAAAGTCACAGGGTCGGGCCGCGGTGTCCAGAACTCTGTAGAAAACCGAGGACCGGAGCCCTCCTGCACCGGGTGGGGCCTCGGTGTCCAGAACTCAGTAGAAATCCGAGGACCGGAGCCCTCCTGCGCCAGGTGGGGCCTCGGTGTCCAGTACTCAGTAGAAAATCTGAGGACCGGAGCCCTCCAGCGCCGGGTGGGGCCTTGGTGTCCAGAATTCAGTAGAAAGTCGCCGGGTGGGGCCTCGGTGTCTAGTACTCAGTAGAAATCCAAGGACCGGAGCCCTCCTGCGCCGGGTGGGGCCTCGGTGTCCAGAATTCAGTAGAAAATCGCCGGGTGGGGCCTCGATGTCCAGTACTCAGTAGAAAATCTGAGGACCGGAGCCCTCCTGCGCCAGGTGGGGCCTCGGTGTCCAGAATTCAGTAGAAAATCGCCGGGTGGAGCCTCGGTGTCCAGTACTCAGTAGAAATCCGAGGACCGGAGCCCTCCTGCGCCGGGTGGGGCCTCGGTGTCCAGAATTCAGTAGAAAATCGTCGGGTGGGGCCTAGGTGTCCAGAATTTAGTAGAAAATCGCCGGGTGGGGCCTCGGTGTCCAGAACTCAGTAGAAAATCCGAGGACCGGAGCCCTCCCGCGCCGGGTGGGGCCTTGGTGTATCGCATTGCGTGGTTTAGTATGAGCATAGTCCCCAATGTATACTGGGCTGGCCTGGCGTGTCCGTAATGCGTGATTTATCCAGGACCGGAGTGCGTCCTGCGCCGCGCTCAGCGCCCACGCCCATATCTTGTATACGGCGTGTACTCCTAGAAAAAATTGTTCTCAAATTTACGTGCAGAGTGGCTGACGAACATTTTCATAAAGACTTCAGGGTTGGGCGCTGAGCGCGGCGCAGGACGCACTCCGGTCCTGGATAAATCACGCATTACGGACACGCCAGGCCAGCCCAGTATACATTGGGGACTATGCTCATACTAAACCACGCAATGCGATACACCAAGGCCCCACCCGGCGCGGGAGGGCTCCGGTCCTCGGATTTTCTACTGAGTTCTGGACACCGAGGCCCCACCCGGCGATTTTCTACTAAATTCTGGACACCTAGGCCCCACCCGACGATTTTCTACTGAATTCTGGACACCGAGGCCCCACCCGGCGCAGGAGGGCTCCGGTCCTCGGATTTCTACTGAGTACTGGACACCGAGGCCCCACCCGGCGATTTTCTACTGAATTCCAGACACCGAGGCCCCACCCGGCGCAGGAGGGCTCCGGTCCTCAGATTTTCTACTGAGTACTGGACATCGAGGCCCCACCCGGCGATTTTCTACTGAATTCTGGACACCGAGGCCCCACCCGGCGCAGGAGGGCTCCGGTCCTCAGATTTTCTACTGAGAACTGGACACCGAGGCCCCACCCGACGCAGGAGGGCTCCGGTCCTTGGATTTCTACTGAGTTCTGGACACCGAGGCCCCACCCGGCGCAGGAGGGCTCCGGTCCTCGGATTTCTACTGAGTTCTGGACACCGAGGCCCCACCCGGCGATTTTCTACTGAATTCCAGACACCGAGGCCCCACCTGACGCAGGAGGGCTCCGGTCCTCAGATTTCTACTGAGTTCTGGACACCGAGGCCCCACCCGGCACAGGAGGGCTCCGGTCCTCGGATTTCTACTGAGTTCTGGACACCGAGGCCCCACCCGGCGATTTTCTACTGAATTCAGGACACCCAGGCCCCACCCCCCCCAGGAGGGCTCCGGTCCACGGTTTTGTACTTAGTTCTTGACACCGAGGCCCCACCCGGCGCAGGGGGGCTCCGGTCCTCGGATTTTCTACTGAGTACTGGACACCGAGGCCCCACCCGGTGCAGGAGGGCTCCGGTCCTCGGATTTCTACTGAGTTCTGGACACCGAGGCCCCACCTGGCGCAGGAGGGCTCCGGTCCTCAGATTTTCTACTGAGTACTGGACACCGAGGCCCCACCCGGCGATTTTCTACTGAATTCCGGACACCGAGGCCCCACCCGACGCAGGAGGGCTCCGGTCCTTGGATTTCTACTGAGTTCTGGACACCGAGGCCCCACCCGGCTCATGAGGTCTCCGGTCCTCTGATTTCCTCTTACTTCTGGACACCGAGGCCCCACCCGGCGATTTTCTACTGAATTCTGGACACCGAGGCCCCACCCGACACAGGAGGGCTCCGGTCCTCGGTTTTCTACTTAGTTCTGGACACCGAGTTAAAGGGGGACTCCGGTACTCAATTTTCTACTGAATTCTATGTACCGAGGCCCCACCCAGCGCAGGGGGACTCCGGTCCTCAGTTTTCTACTGAATTCTGGACACTGAGTGACAGGGGGACGCCGGTCCTCAATTTTCTACTGGATTCTGGACACCGAGTTAAAGGGAGACTCCGGTCCTCGATTTTCTACTGAATTCTGTGCGTTGATGCCCCACCCAGTGCAGGGGACTCTGGTCCTCGATTTTTTACTGAATTCCCACCCAGCGCAGGGGGACTCCGGTCCTCGGTTTTCTACTGAATTCTGTGCATCGATGTCTCCCCCTTCGCTGGGTGGGGCCTCGGAACATAGAATTCAGTAGAAAATTGAGGACCGGAGTCCCCCTTTAACTCAATGTCCAGAATTGAGTAGAAAATTGAGGACCGGAGTCCCCCTTTAACTCGGTGTCCAGAATTCACTAGAAAATCGAGGACCGGGGAGTCCCCCTGTGCTGGGTGGGGCCTCGGTACATAGAATTGAGTAGAAAATTGAGGACCGGAGTCCCCCTTTAACTCAGTGTCCAGAATTCAGTAGAAAACCGAGGACCGGAGTCCCCCTGCGCTGGGTGGGGCCTCGGTACATAGAATTCAGTAGAAAATTGAGGACCGGAGTCCCCCTTTAACTCGGTGTCCAGAACTCAGTAGAAATCCGAGGACCGGAGCCCTCCTGCGTCGGGTGGGGCCTCGGTGTCCAGAATTTAGTAGAAAATCGCCAGGTGAGGCCGTGGTATCCAGAACTCGGTAGAAAATCCGAGGACCGGAGCCCTCCTGCGCCGGGTGGGGCCTCGGTGTCCAGAATTTAGTAGAAAATCGCCGGGTGGTGCCGCGGTATCCAGAACATTGTTGAGCCTACAGAACTGGGATGAACTATACAGTAATTGTGCAACGGTTGAGGATTACTGTAGAATATTTATGTGTGTACTACAACAGGCTGTACATTTATTCGTGCCAATGCGTCGTAGGAATGTATGCAAGTCTAATCTACCTAAAAAACTACGTACAATGCGCGCGCGTAAAAAGGCACTTTGGAAGCATCGTCACACATCGCCTGAGGCCAAAGCGGCATGGAAGGAAGCGGAACGCAAATTTGTTCAGGGTGTGCACGAGTATACGCGACGTAGGGAGGAGCTTTTTATACGAGAGGGCAACAGGAACAAATTTTATAACTTTGCCAAGAGTAAGCTAAAAGATAGGAGTGCTGTAGCTGCCTTAAAACGTAACGATGGTATATTAGCCACAACGGACGACGAAAAATGTGAATTATTAAATGAGGGTTTATGCACTGTGTTTACAATGGATGATGGCCAGCTGCCAACTCTGGATAGGCGCGTAGACTGTGACACAAATTTATCTCAGGTGGATTTTAGCCCTCACGTTGTATGTAACTTTCTTAGAAAATTGCCTAGCAAACTGTCCCATAGCCCAGATGGCTTGCCTGCCTTTTTTCTTAAATCAATAGCCAGGTTTGCATGCACAAATTCAGACGGCACAACAGGCGCGCACGACATCGATTGTTGCATTTGTCATCCATTGAGTGTCCTGTTTTGTAAAATTTTTGAAAGTGGTACTATGCCATCACTGTGGTTAACAGCTGACGTTTTACCCTTGTATAAAAAAGGCGACAGTTCAGAAGTGCTCAATTATCGACCAATTAGCTTGACGTGTGTTTTGTGCAAAGTAATGGAAAGTGTCATCAAATTAGATATGACTAAGTACTTGTTAGCAAACAAATTATTAACAGCTGAGCAGCATGGCTTTTTATCGCGAAAATCAGTCACAACACAATTACTTGAATGTCTAGATCTGTGGACTACCATGCTTGATGACAAAAGGTGTGTAGATGTTATCTACTTGGACTTTCGTAAAGCCTTTGATTCCGTGTGCCACCCAAAACTTATGTATAAACTAGGGCAGTACGGTATTTCGGGACAATTGCTAACGTGGATATCAGCTTTTTTAACCGGCAGATCACAGCGAGTCTTTGTAAATAATTCATACTCCCAATACATGCCTGTTACAAGTGGAGTTATCCAGGGAAGTGTGTTAGGACCTTTGCTGTTCCTGTTGTACATAAACGATATTGTTGATGTTTTGCCTCCATCCGTTACAGCAAAATTGTTCGCGGACGACGTAAAGCTGTTCTCAGAAGTCTTGTTAGATGCTAGTGTTATTAGCCCGCTAGTTTCAGCACTTGAAGAAGTGAAAGTTTGGAATGATAAGTGGCAAATGAGTATAGCATCAAACAAATGTACTATAATGCCAATTGGCAAACGCAATCCATGTCGTGACTACTATATCAATGATGAATTAATAGCGCATGAATACCTTTGTCGAGATCTTGGTATCAAAATGTCCTGCAAACTGTCCTTTTCAGATCATTGCGCATATGTGAGCAAGCTAGGCATGGAAGCTGTAGGCAAACTTTTCCGTGTGTTTTCAACCAACGACTGTTTCATGTTACTTAGAGCATACTGTGTGTTTGTTCGACCTATTTTGGAATCGTTTACTCAAGTATGGAATCCATATAATCATAAGGACATAAGGAGACTTGAACGAGTGCAAATTCACTTTGTACAGCGACTGTGTGCCAGATGCCACATCATGAACTATCACCATCCGTATCCTTTTGTTTCGTACTCGTATAAAATGCAGTGTAAATTCCTGGATATTCATAGCTTAGAATACCGTAGACTAATCCATGACTTGACTTTTTGTTACAAAATTGTAAAGGGCATCGTTCACATAGGGTCTGACAATAGCTTTCTTCAACAAAACTCAAACAGTACTCGTGCAGGAACATGTAACTACTTAGTGGGCAAGAAAGCCAAGCTCGATACTAAAAAATATTTTTATAGCAACCGTATCGTAAAAACGTGGAACGGGTTGGATGATAAAATAAGAAACAGTGCTTCCGTTGGTATCCTAAAAACTTCCCTAGATAAAGATCCCACACTATTAGCTGATCATCTCCTTTACGGATTTTAGTACAGTATTTTTGGTATTCTTGGACGTATAAATGACATGACTGTTCTCTGTTCTGTAGTATTTTATGTGTGACACCGAAGGCACGTATGGCTGTTACTCTGTCTCACTCGTGGTGCAGTTGTTCCATGCTATGCATGCTGGTGCTTACCTTTATTGTTTCCTGTATTTGAACAATAAAGCTCATATATATAACTCAGTAGAAAATCCGAGGACCGGAGCCCTCCTGCGTCGGGTGGGGCCTCGGTGTCCAGAATTTAGTAGAAAATCGCCGGGTGGGGCCTAGGTGTCCAGTACTCAGTAGAAATCCGAGGACCGGAGCCTTCCTGCGCCGGGTGGGGCCTCGGTGTCCAGAATTCTGTACAAAATCGCCAGGTGGGGCCTCGATGTCCAGTACTCAGTAGAAAATCCGAGGACTGGAGCCCTCCTGCGCCGGGTGGGGCCTCGGTGTCCAGAATTCAGTAGAAAGTCACAGGGTCGGGCCTTGGTGTCCAGTACTCAGTAGAAAATCCGAGGACCGGAGCCCTCCAGCGCCGGGTGGGGCCTCGTTGTCCAGAATTCAGTAGAAAATCGCCGGGTGGGGCCTCGATGTCCAGTACTCAGTAGAAAATCTGAGGACCGGAGCCCTCCTGCGCCGGGTGGGGCCTCGGTCTCTGGAAATCAGTAGAAAATCGCCGGGTGGGGCCTCGGTGTCCAGTACTCAGTAGAAATCCGAGGACCGGAGCCCTCCTGCGCCGGGTGGGGCCTCGGTGTCCAGAATTCAGTAGAAAATCGTCGGGTGGGGCCTAGGTGTCCAGAATTTAGTAGAAAATCGCCGGGTGGGGCCTCGGTGTCCAGAACTCAGTAGAAAATCCGAGGACCGGAGCCCTCCCGCGCCGGGTGGGGCCTTGGTGTATCGCATTGCGTGGTTTAGTATGAGCATAGTCCCCAATGTATACTGGGCTGGCCTGGCGTGTCCGTAATGCGTGATTTATCCAGGACCGGAGTGCGTCCTGCGCCGCGCTCAGCGCCCACGCCCATATCTTGTATACGGCGTGTACTCCTAGAAAAAATTGTTCTCAAATTTACGTGCAGAGTGGCTGACGAACATTTTCATAAAGACTTCAGGGTTCCATCCACACCGGTCCCATCCCTCGCGGCCGCACGAGGGACAGCAGGCTCTCGAAGCGAAAAAGAATCGCAAAGGGATTACGGTAGCCTAGTACGTGGTAAAAACGAAGACCACGACGCGCGCGCTTCTTCTTTTCTTCCTTCTGCTCGCTGCGCGCTTCGTCGTCTTCGTTTTTACCACGTACGTAGGCTACCGTAATTATTTTTTCGCTTCGAGAGCCTGCTGTCCCTCGTGCGGCCACGAGGGATGGGACCGGTGTGGATTTTTAGCCTAAACCAGCGTTTATTTCATGAACAACAAGGCAAGGAAAGGGGACTCAGACAGACAGAAAGCTGCCCTATGAAAGAAGCGATCAAGACCAGAATATGACGACGTCGCTTGACAAGATTATGGAAGGCTGTCGCCTTCCCGTTCGAATGGATCACACTGGAAATGATCGTACGTACGTTTTTGCTCTGTCTATCTGGCTCCTTCAATGTACGTGCGATACGCTTTTGTTCTTTGTTCCTTTCAGAAGAAGCAGAAATTTTGGCGATAAGGAAGGAACCCAAAGGCACGATGTACTACGTGCATTACGTCGAATGTAAGTGTTATGTCGCGTTCACCAGACGTCCGTAAATTCGCGTTCACCAGAGACGTCCGTAAATCCGTACGTCTGTCCGTCAACCCGTAACGTCCGTGTGTGTCCGTCCGTCCGTCAACCCAACCCCACGTCAGCCGTATACGGGTTGACGAACGGACGTACGGATTTACTGACGTCTGGTGAACGTGGCATAAAGTGAATAAAAAATGCAGATCAGCTTACCGTTTCTTTCGGCACTAGTATTATTTTTCTTGCTAAGCGTCAATACCATTGCTTTCTTAGTAGGATCATTCCTACAAGTTTTATGCTCCTATTTCTAGTCAATCGTCGTCTGGACACGTGGGTAAGTGAGGATTATTTGGATTTCGAACATGTGAGCTTGCCGCAGAAGAACAAATCCAGTCTGCGTCCTTCTGCGCCTTCCGTCGAAATCGCGACTGACCCCAGTTCAAGAGCCAGCACACCGGATCGCGACTTCAACGACTCATTTCTCGTATGTATCCTTTGTCTAAAAAGACGACAAACTATATGTCGATATTTTATATGGGGTACTGTCAAACTTGGCAGGGATAAGATCGAACACAAAGCTTTTCTTCAATCAGGCCAGGTGATGTTTTGAGCAGTAACACTGGATACGATTTTTTCTGCTTTTGGCTACTGCACTTGGCTCGTTCGGAATTGCCCCACAGACCGCTTTCACCACAAAAGTACTCTACGTGTAGTGTACATTTCAACTCGCGTTCTTTCGTTTACAGCCGAACGGGCAGCCTGCGTCCGTCTTTCCTTTCACCGGTGTCGGTCGACATCCAAAGTCGAACGCGGGACGGAAACGCAAGCATCCTCCAGCCTCCAACAGTTCCCTGGCTTCTTCGCCCGCCGTCCCCCGACAACCCCCGGAAACCAGCACCACATCCACCTCTAGCTCCTCGTCCCGACGCCCCCCTCCCCAGCAACCGGAACTAAAGGAAGAGCCGTTAAGCGTCGGCTCCGAGGCGCCGCCTACTGCCCCTTCTGCACCCAGACCCACTGGCTCCATGTCCGCACATCACGGAGAGGACGCAGTGACCCGGATCAGAAACATCGAGATGATCGAGCTGGGGGCTCATCGCATTCAACCCTGGTACTTCTCCCCGTACCCACAGGAGCTGGCCACCACCCTACACTGCATCTACCTCTGCGAATTCTGCCTCAAATACGTCAAGAGCGTCACCTGCCTACGTAGACATATGGTAAGTAGAAATAATGGGAAAGTGGAATGGAAGCGTATTTTTCAGGAAAAGGAAGAAAGGGGGACTGAATGGTTGTATGTTGCTTGTAGGCCAAGTGCAAGCTGAAACATCCACCCGGAAATGAGATTTATCGCAATAAAAGCATCTCTTTCTTCGAGATCGATGGAAGAAAGAACAAGGTAGGTATAAGACTTGGGGAAGGTATAGATATGATAGTACGGGAAAGCATCACGATGATGAATCCTCTTGCTTCCTGTTTGCAGGTTTACGCGCAAAATTTATGTTTGCTGGCCAAGCTGTTTCTCGACCACAAAACTCTGTACTACGACACCGACCCTTTCCTTTTCTACGTCATGACTGAATGCGACAATCGCGGATTTCACATCGTCGGATATTTTTCGAAGGTAGGCCTTTGTATGTATCGTACATACATGTGCACAGAACACTACTAAGCTGATGTTGCTTGCTGACTGTTATATCCATCCGTGTTAGGAGAAAGAATCCGCGGAAGATTATAATGTGGCCTGCATCCTGGTGTTGCCGCCCTATCAACGCAAGGGCTACGGCACTCTGCTGATCGAGTTCAGCTACGAGTTGTCCAAGTGTGAAGGGAAGTTGGGCTCGCCAGAGAAGCCGCTCTCAGACTTGGGACTCTTGTCCTATCGCAGCTACTGGAGTTTGGCCATCATGGAAGTCATCTACAAACAGTACAAGGACTTCCAGAAGAACCGACCCGATCGTAGACCAGAGTTCTCAGTCAGGTATGTGCCATGCATACTATCCTGTACAAACAGTACAATGAAGTTGGTGGTACGTACAGTACGTACAGGCGCACCCTGTCTGATACATATCCTGTATGTACATGCGTGACGTTGGTAGTACATACGTTATCCTGTGGCGACGCATACACCAGACATGGGCGCTGGCTGACCTGTACTGAAATACGTACTGTGCACTCAGATAGAAAGGAGACTAATGTTGTAGAGTGCTTCTCTGGAAATGTACCTTAGACACCTTGTTGATGATGCAGCATCCGATTTTCGTGCTTGTTGAGGCTTCCGCTTCACTTTCCAGGCCGCCGTTCCATTGAGAATCTCCTGAAAATTCAGAAATCGGGTGGTAGGCCCTTTTGTTGCCCCCTTTGTGCGAAGCAGTTTTCCTGAACAATCTTACCATCGTTCGACGTCTCTTGATTCAAGGAATTCCGTTCTGGCCATGCCCCTTCGATATTTCGAAATAAATATATTGAATTCGTCGATGAGAAAATTGCGAGTTCCTTTTCTTTTTCCGTTCTTTTTTCGCGCGCCGCGCGCACGACGGAGCACGTACTCCTAGGCGCAGCGAAGCGGAGCGCGAGCTCTAGGAGTACGTGCTCCGTCGTGCGCGCGAAAAAAGAACGGAAAAAGAAAAGGAACTCGCAATTTTCTCATCGACGAATTCAATAGGGTAACATGGGGTGAACCCGCCCCCCTAAGCAGTTCTCTGGAACCAATGGCTGAACCAAAACAAAATCACATGGCATAATATACGTGGTTAGGCCTTAGTTAAACGTGCAAAGTACGGCTCTACTGCTGAACGTCTTTAGAGAGTTATGGCCAATATTAGCTGTCGCTAAAACACGAGCCCTGGGGGGTGAACCCGCCCGCCTAAGGTTTAGGCCGTTTTTAGGCTGGCCAAGCTATATTTTTATGACCGTTTTTTTCAAGACGGAAGCCAAGATTATTGCCAATGCCAGCAATTGCAAAAATAACTGACTAAAATATTTCTGCTTGATGCATGAAGGGCACGAATGAGACAACTCTAGTGACAGCTCGTCTCTTTAGTACTGGGGGTGAACCCGCCCACCCATGATTTTGGCTAATTTGAAGCTGCCCAGGCTATTCTTTATCATTCTGGCATGTTAGAATAGAAGCAGAAGCAATTACCATGAATAGCAGCTACCAATTTAGCCAGCTAGATAGTTTGGGTAGGTAATAAATGCTGTGAATGGGCCTACTTTACTGTCAACTAATTTTTCAGTACTGGGGGTAAACCCGCCCACCCAGAAATTTTTAAAATTTTGCATGAATTTTGCATTTTTCCCTTGAGAAATCGCAAGAAAATATTGTAAGATTAGCTGAACGCACTTTCCTATGTGATTGTGCGCTGATATGACAGCTGCTTAGGATTGCAGTAGTTTGAGCTGATCAGGTGGGCGGGTTTACCCTATACTTTAGTACAGGAGTTAGGTGGGCGCATTTACCCCACTAAGTACTGAAATTGTTTTTTGCCATATCTCCAGTACCAGTGGGGCGAATTGGTTGAAACTTCGCCTGGGGGTAGGGCACCATGCCCCCTTGCCCCCCACATACCGGGTGTTCATTTATAACATACAGGGTGTTTTTGCGCAACATCTAAAATTTGGTCATTTTCGACCTCTTGTTAAAAAACGTGAACCCGTGAGCTTGATATTTCAGCAAATGACATGCCAAACAGCTCATTTGAAAGAGGAGAGTTCAAGGAATTGATTGACATCCTATTTGTCTCAATCGGTCCATTGGTTCCTGAGATATACAGCCCTGAACCCTTAGGCGGGCGGATTTACCCATGGGCGGGTTCACCCCATGTTACCCTATATTTATTTCGAAATATCGAAGGGGCATGGCCAGAACGGAATTCCTTGAATCAAGAGACGTCGAACGATGGTAAGATTGTTCAGGAAAACTGCTTTGCACAAAGGGGGCAACAAAAGGGCCTACCACCCGATTTCTGAATTTTCAGGAGATTCTCAATGGAACGGCGGCCTGGAAAGTGAAGCGAGGCTCGAAAATCGGATGCTGCATCATCAACAAGGTGTCTAAGGTACATTTCCAGAGAAGCACTCTACAACATTAGTCTCCTTTCTATCTGAGTGCACTATACGTACTCAGCTCGGCACCGGATGGTAGCATACTGCGTGTTTACGGGTACTGCGTGCATAGGTAGCTACAGTAGAATCGATTTGCGTTGTGGCGTTGATAACGCGAGAAGAGGCATAAGCTAATGGTAGGCTATATGCTTGATTACAGTGACCTGTCGGAGGAGACGGCAATCAAGAAGGACGATGTGATATCCACTCTGCAGCAGCTCAACGTACTGATGTACTACAAAGGACAGTACTGCATCGTGATCACGCCCAAGCTGATCGCGGCACACAAGAAGAACATGGCCAAGCGCAAGTTGCGCATCGACCCTAAAATGCTACTCTGGCAACCCAAGGACTGGACCAGACAGCGTCGATTCTGATCCAGGCAAGGATATGGATGCACTTTGAAGTGTGCGATTGGTACAATTTTTGGCTTTCTCTGGCTTGGTTCAGAAGATATGGATGCACTTTGAAATGTGCGATGATTGGTACACTTTTGTGGCTTTCTCTGGCTTGGTTCAGAACAACATGTAGGCCTACTTTATGTCAACGTATTGTAGTATTATGTATTCTGCTACATGTTACCATGATGTTGGAAAAGCAATCTTTGCTGCTGAGATACATGTGTTGTATGTTTGGTATCATGTTGACTGTTGTATTCTTGCTTTGCAGTATTCTTATCATTTCGGCTTGATGAATTGTACATATGTGCATGTGCTGATAAATGATTGGCAGTCGTTGCTGGTGGTTTTGCTTACTAAGGCTACTCATCCGATCAATACATTGATTCGAAATTAACTCGGTGCATGAGAGGCTTATTGGCCAAAAATAAGTGAAGGTTGTCGAGGAAGCATTTGGCTGTTTCAGTTGGAAGGCTCATTGCTGAATCGTGCTGACTGATCACAATCTGCAAGAGTCAACGCTGCCATGATACGATTTTCACGCCTCCATTACGTGAGAACCGTAGTACCACTACCGTATTTTTGGGTGTATATCCCCCCCTGAGTATATCCCCCCCAGTGTATAACCCCCCATTGGCAAAACATAAATTTTGCCCAGTGTATATCCCCCCTGGTGTATAACCCCCCATGTACTGGAAGGTACCTAGCCTACCTATGTAAGCTGGTCATAAGCTAGCTATTACTACTCCTACACCAAGCTACTATGCCTATAAGCTTAGCTGAGCATGTCTTGTACTAGAATAACCCTGTTTTGACCGTGATTATGCCCTAAAACACATACTTTTGACCTCAACAACATGCCTCTACACACCTCTCGCAAACATAAATTTTGTCCCATGTATATCCCCCCCCCCCCCCCCCCCAGTGTATATCCCCCCCCCCCCCCCCCCCCCAGTGTATAACCCCCCATCAGACCTCTCGATTTTTGTATAGCCCCATGGGGCTATACACCCAAAAATACGGTACTGGACTACCTTTGGATGTGACCAGAGTTTGCTGGAAGGTGGCAGTGGTTCTTGATCGAATACGTCCAGAATAGCACCTCCAATCCATTCGTTACTGAAGAAGGAGAAGCCGCAACGAAAGGTATGCTCAGCTACTGTACGAACGCACATCATCAAACGCCATACTGCGTTTAGTATTACTTACTCGATGGCTTTCAGAATCGAGTCTTCTGAAATAATGTTTGATCTGCCCGCATTCATGAAAATTGTTTTCTGTAAATAGATAAAGGCTGCACACGCACATGTAGTATTGTGTACACTACGTTATGTTGTGGACGTTCGACGTTGTGGACACAAGCACACTGTACAGTACGTACCGTATCTACAGTTCGTTCACATTGCATACCTTTTGGGCGCAATGTTTCAACCTCTCGTTTTCCAGGAGGCCGTCAGTAGCATCAGTTCTGGGCAGAACAGCGCAGATGTAGTCACAAGAGCGGAGAATGTCCTCCAGTCCATCCAGCTTCCTATACTCATCCACGTACTGACATCTGCCGATACTGGATTCTCGTCTCACCAGGCCCCATACCTTCATGCCAAACGCCTTGCAAGCCTTCGCAACTACGGGGTAAGAAAGGAATAAGACCGTTGAATACTGTACTCTTCTGTATACTAGTATAGCCCCATGGGGGCTTTACATTTGGTGGTAATCATCGATTAGCGGCTTGTGTACGAAAACAACGCACGTATAAACGTACATGCGTGGTCCAACCTTGACTTCCGATATCTCCCATGCCAAGAATGCCAATGCTCAGATCTGCTAAACTTCGGTAGTAAGCTCCATGTGTCCGCCTAAAGAAAATGATACTTTGAGTAGCTTTTAGTTCGCAATGGTATAGTTGCAAAGTGTGCGTGCTTGCAGTACCAGTGCTTTTGTCGTTGCCATTCGTTGTAGAGTAAGAACTTTCTTTCCCAGCTGATGATCTGCCCAATCGCCCATTCAGACATGAGGCGTCCAAAGAACCCTGAGCATTTTGTTAGCTGGAACTGAGGCGGTCGGTCGAACTAAAAATGATCGTCCAAATTCGCGGTAGTCTTGTTGAAATGGGGGCATTAGCTGTAGGTACCTTTCTTGATGGATAGAACAGCGTGTCGACGCCTGCCCATGTGCTGTAGGCCCATTTCAACTGTGGCATGTGCTGCGCCAGCTCCTTCAATGCCACTGGCACTGTGACCAGGACGGTGGCATCCTTCATTTGCGCAGGCACTACTGCGTACAGACACACAAACAAGTGTAACGTGGCGCCCTTGCGAGGCACTCTACGTACTAAGTGTCCGAAACATACTGTAAAGGTCGGTGTATAGCCCGATACCGTGTATTGCCCGATCCCGTGTATAGCCCGCCCAATTTGGCTTATATTGCACTTTTGGCCCGTATATAGCCCGATATCGGGCTGTGCAAAGAACTGCGTTCACAAGGCTGTATTCGCAGTATTGTAAGTCAGGAACCACAAAATGTGTGGCCTGTGTAGCTGAAAATAGTAGGTTGAACATGGACGATGCCATTTAGGGTGAAAATTGGAGCTAAAGTGAGCAGATGGTCAAAAGTCCCTTGTATAGCCCGAGCTTTTGTATTGCCCGATCCCGTGTATAGCCCGCCCAAATTGGCTGATCTTGTTTGTATTTCCCTTCAGGGCTATACACCGACCTTTACAGTACTAGTATTATTACGTTACGTACGCTACTGTACAATAGTATACGAGTTATCGGCTTCTCCTGAAGCACAACTTCTTTTGAAATGCCATAGATGAGCGACCGAGGAATGGCTTTCTGCACGATATCAATGAAGACAGGCAGAAAGGGTTCGGATTCGCAAAGAACAATCTTTACTGTTGGAACGGTCATAGTTTTAAAGATAGGTAGCAACTATTAGTGAGTTTATAAAGTTTGCATGCCTGACGGCAAGAATGATTTTAGTTGCCAAAATGCGCTTCCAATGTTTGTTTGAATAGAACAGTGGGCATTGCCATTTCCCTTTGAGTTTTAGTCGACCAGTCAACCGCAAGAGATTACGGTAGGAGCAGTTGTCAACTCTAGTTGCATTGCATTCTAAAGATGCTACTGCACCTGCATGCTTGTTGTGATCCATGCACAACAGAATGTATGGAAGCTTTGCACTCAGTAGAAAATTAGGCTTCATATCGGCTGATATGATCATAGGCTAAAGATAAATTATTTAGTCTCTTAGCTCCAGTCAAAACATGAAGTTGGGTGACATTATAACTCTCAACTGTTGCTTCAGCACTATTCATTGAACGTCTGCCAGTGCTAATGCGATTGTTTGTACACGTACGTACGTATCTACACACATACCGCCGCCCACCTTATGTGAACTGGGTCGGCTTGTATTGATCCAGCCGCCTTTACAGAACGCTTATTTGATAGCTGGTTAGAAGCAGCTACGCAGCGGCTAATGCTGCTCAGCTATGAATATGTAGGTATGCACTCATGCTGAAAACGAAATCATTTTTGCCTATCTTTGTGCGCTTTTGTTGTAGCCTGTTGAAGTCATTGCTTATTTTTCTTTCATTTTCAATTTTGTAGGCTACTTTGCCTTTTATAGCACAAAGTGGTGATATTTTGATCAGTCAAAAAGTAAACATTGACAACCTTTCGATTGTCGTTACAACTTGGTATTCGCTAACTTCACACTCTATCATTCGACGCTATGTGCGGCTCTGTGTTGAAAAACTGGATGGCGTATATACAGTACATGTTCTGTTTTAGGTATGAAAAGGTGGAAAATTGGAGCCCGTTCAGTGACAAAGAGTGGCACTTGATTGGCATTTGACGTCTCCAGTCTCCACCTTGAGCCTCCTGCTCTTGCTGGTTGCTCATCTTAGGCTACAAGATTGGGATTGGATTGGTGAAATTCCCTTAGTCCCGGGCTATTCAACTGACTCGTGTCGCCATGAAGTTCGACGAAATTCTTTACACTTACCTGGGAGAATTTGGGAAGTACCAGAAGATACAGTTCTTTTTGGTGTGCGTTCCCACCATATTCACTGCCATGCACGCCTTATCCTGGACCTTCACTTCTGCTATTCCAGACTACAGGTACTGTACGAGGGATACGGTCACTTGGTAGCCGGTCACTTCGTTGCGGTCACTTCGTTGCGGCGGTGATCACTTCGTTACGAGAACTTTCGTTGCGGTCACTTCGTTGCGGTTTTTTTCGTTGCGGACATTTCGTTGCGGCCATCCTCTGGTCATTTCGTTGCGAGTACTTTCGTTGCCGTTCATTTCGTTGCAGGCTTAGGCTTAGGCTTAAGCTTAGGTAAATCTCGCAACGAAATGACCAGCAACGAAAGTTCTCGCAACCAAATGACCAGAGGACGGCCGCAACGAAATGTCCGCAACGAAAAAAACCGCAACGAAGTGACCGCAACGAAAGTTCTCGCAACGAAGTGACCGCGGCAACGAAAGGTCCGCAACGAAATGTCCGCAACGAAAAAAACCGCAACGAAGTGACCGCGAACCTTGTACGAAACTTGCTCTGTTCTGTACGATAGCACGGAGTAATTCGGGCCAGAGGGAGAAATCGAGCCATTAGTGATTTATCTTCGAAGCAAAGGCAGGCGGTAATCGTTTCGATTCTTTCCGTTTGTTTTCAGATGCAAGCTTCCTGACGAAAACGATTCGATCCCGTTCAATCTGGCGGAGTTTAGTGGGAAAGCGCTTAGTCTGCCACCGGAGGCAGAAAAAGAGGGTCATGCTAGCAACGAGTCTTCGTTGAGCCAATGCAGAAGATACGTCGGCATGACTGTCTGGGGAAAAGAGGATCAGGCTCTGTACAATGAGACTGAAAGCTGTTTGGATGGATATCGTTACGATCGCTCTGATCTTCGGAATACCGCCGTCACCAGAGTAAGTGCTCCTTCTTTCATAGCCTTTTGGTAAGCTCCAGTGTACGTACTGATTTCATCTGCTCGTCCTCCTGTTACAACTCATACAGGACCTTGGCATTATGTACGTACTTACTGTTTTATAGTGGGACATTGTCTGCGATGACCTCTGGATCCGTGCTTTAGTTCAGGCCATGTATTACGTGGGCCAGTTCTTTGGCTCCTATGTTTTCGGAGCATTGGGAGACATGTAAGGTAACACATCAGAGTCTGCATCCAATAATGATGTCGTCGTTGGAGCGATGGAGACGAAGCTGCTGTCTGTTTATGCATTTCAGCTCAGGGAGGAAGAAGGTCTTTTTTGTGGCCATCATCCTTCAGATCGCCTGTGGAACAGTCATGGCCTTCGTGCCTTACTGGCCCATCTTCGGTCTGCTTCGCATGGGCTTGGGATTCTCGCATCCTGGCATATTTGTCATTGCTAATGTCATAGGTGCGTATCATACACAGGCAGTGCAATCATCCGTAGTGGCTAGGTACTGTACATACATCTGTACAGTGTATGAATATTTATGAACATGTTAGTTCCAGTGGATAGGCTGAAACTGTGGACGTTCTTTAGGTCAGGAAATGGTGGGCCCTCATAAACGACGCTTCGCCGGTGTCATCACTGGCATCTTCTTCACTTTTGGAGCTGTGATACTGGGCGTTTTGGCTTGGGCATTGCGCGACTATCAGTACATACAGTTGGCAATCTCTCTGCCGGCTCTCGTGTTTGTGTCCTATTGGTGGTAAGTCTGTCTGTAGTTCAGTACGGTGCTTACTACATATGTACGGTACATGCATGTTGGTGTTGTGATTGTCCGAGTATTGCGGTAATATGTCGGTAGAGCGTACAGTACGTGTGCAATGTGTACATGCTGTTAGGATTGTTCCGGAGTCGGCAAGATGGTTGGTTTCCATGCAGCGTTATGATGAAGCGGACAAGATTCTACAGAAGGCTGCCAGAGTCAACAAAGTCACCATTCCGGCCAACTGGCATGAATCCATCGAGCTGGATGAGGTATCGAGCCTGTGCGTACTCGTACTACTCGCATGGATATTGGGGCAACTTGGCATTTTTCTGCACTGTCTTGTTCCATCTTCTTCCTATGTAGCCGAAGCAGTCAGATAACGAGCCGGTGACGGAGCGACACAAATACAGCGTCCTGGATCTGTTCAAGTATCCGCAGCTGAGAAAGCGCACACTCATCGCTTTCTTCTGTTGGCCTGTAGTTAGCATGGTCTACTATGGCCTGTCCATGAACCCAGTAAGCTCTCCCCTAGTTCTTTTTACCACAACATACGGTGTCCAGTCAGGTTTCAGTCATGGTTTTGTTTTCCAGAGCTTTCTGGGTGGCGACCGGTACTCCATGTTTATCCTTGCTAGTGCCATGGAGATTCCTGGTTTAGTGATTGTGTTCTTTCTGATTGATGTCTTGGGCAGAAAAGTCTTCTGCACTGGCGGCTACTTTATCGCCAGTTTTTGCCTTTTTCTCACTTTGATCATTCCTCAAGGTATGTACGTACGTAGTACGTACGAAAACTTTCTGGCTCCCAATGCAATTCAGTTTCAGTTAGCCGCCTTCTTCTGCATTGTTTATTATAGATTTGATCTGGCTTCGATTGGCTCAAGTTGTGTTCAGCAAGACGGCCATCACTGCCACATATGCAGTGATTTATACTTTCTCCCCAGAGCTGTTCCCAACTCCAATACGTAACACTGCGATGGGAATGTGCTCAATGATTGCTCGCGTGGGAGCAGTGGGAGCTTCCTTCGTAGCTATGCAACTGGTATAACTAGGAGTAACTATTGCTAGCGTATCTACTGTACTATGTCATACTCTACTGACTCGATGTGTAGTATGTCGTCTGAGTAGTTGTATTCTCTGTGTTATTCGAACGTCCGATAACTTTCTGCTCAATGACTACTAAGTATATGGTGCGGTGGAACTTTTATTTGCACAGGCCGAGCGTAGTCAGGTGGCTGTGGTATTGGTGTTTGCTCCGTTCGCCTTAGCTGCCGGATGTTTGGCTCTCTTTCTACCTGAAACCACTGGTCAACCATTGCCTGAAAGCATCGAAGATGTGGAACTTGGTGGAAGAGGGTACGGTTTTACTGTGTGCACAAAAATGTGACTGGCCTGATTTCGGCTGAACGAATTTTTGGCTGGTGGTAATTTTTGGCTCTATTCTGTTTCAGCGCCTTTCGTCTACCTTGCTTGAAGTCGAGAGAAAGTAGTGAAAAGTCGGAAGAGAATCGAGAAATGACCAAAGATCCGGTTGCATAATGAATTTTCTATCTAGCCGTCCATCAATTTTTTTGCAATATTGGGATTGGGATATGCGTGGCGTCGTCGTTCTACGTACGTATTTTAATGATATACTGGTCTTCACGGCGAGTAATTTATCATCATTTTGTGTTTGAAGAAGTTCAACTTGACAGTTTTATGTCAGAACAATATCCCAAGCGCTTCATTCGAAGCTTTCTTTCTCTGCTTTCGAGTTTCTTTAGCCACGGCCATAGCTTTCCCTCCAATGAGCCAAAGTGTAAACACACTCAACAAACCTAATAGACATCGCATGCCACATAACTCTGCAATTTATTGTTACAAACAATTACCAAGGATGAAAGTGGACGAGATTCTGCAGACCTACCTCGGAGAATTTGGGAAATACCAGAAGGTGCAGCTTTTCTTGGTGTGCGTTCCAGCCATGTTCACTGCCATGCACGCCTTATCATGGACGTTCACTGGTGCATTGCCGGAATACAGGTGTGCGAAATGTGGACGACAAAATATTAGAGTTGATCGCCTCATAGTGTTGTTTGCCTTACTTCCAGATGTAAGCTATCCGATGAGAATAAATCTGTACCGTTCAACTTGAAAAAATGGGTCACTTGGACACAGCTTGACCATCCACCAAAGCATAATCACGAAGGAAGAAATGCTTCATTGCCTAATAGTCCATGTCGCAGATATGTCGGCATGACAGTTTGGGGTCCCAAAGCCAATGCACTCTCCAATGAGACTGAAGGCTGCATTGATGGATACCGCTATGATCGATCGGATGTGACGTTTAGCGCCGCAACACGGGTAACAGCTTTTCCATTTTGAACTCATTTTAGAATGTATGCAGATGCACTCACCTCTGAGGTAATTTTGATGTGTCTTGCTGCTGCAGTGGGACATTGTTTGCGACGATCACTGGGTGCGTGCCTTGATCCAATCCACGTATTTTATTGGTCAATTCTTTGGCTCTTACGTGTTTGGAACCTTGGGAGACATGTAAACTTGGAAGTCAATATGTAGCCATTCATTCTGGACGCGTACGTATACGTACATTTCGATGTTGTGGATCAAGTTCTGAGGTCGATTGACTATTGCCTTTCAGCTTTGGAAGGAAGAAGATTTTTTTGCTGGGAAATCTCCTAGAATTGTGGTGTGGAACAATCATGGCTTTTGCACCTTCCTGGCCCATTTATGCCATGATTCGCATTGGACTGGGATTCGCACACCCTGGCGTTTTCGTCATTGCTAACGTCATTGGTAATACATACAGTACGTAACCTTTATGGTGAATTTCAGAATTTCTTTCCCAATTTGAGTTCTATAAAGTCGCAGAAGGCTGCAAATTTTAGGTCTAGAAATGGTCGGGCCTCATAAGCGGCGCTTTGCTAGCGTGGTCACTGCCAGTTTCTGGACACTTGGAGGAGTTCTTCTGGGAATTATTGCATGGGCTCTTCGCGATTATCAGTACATACATCTGGCCACATCTCTACCTGCTCTGGTCTTTATTTCCTACTGGTGGTACGTCTAAGCTATGTCTTTATGAATGTAACGTACAGCAATTTATGTTCTGGTAACGCAGACTGATGATAATTCTCTTATCTCCTAATAGAACAATATTGCATTGTGTTCATGCATTATGTCCATGCCTGTTTCGCCTGTTTCCAGGATTGTTCCCGAGTCAATTAGGTGGCTGGTATCAATGCAAAGATTTGACGAAGCTGACGAGGTGCTACAGAAAGCTGCCAGAGTCAACAAAGTCACTATTCCGTCCAACTGGCATGAAGATGTGGAACTGGATCAGGTATATCCATCCACCACCGACCTTCTCTAAATAATTAAGAGAGCTGCTATAATTTAGCTGCAGATGATTGCCGCTGTTCTTGTGAATAGACAAAGCCATTAGAAGACAGTCATATCAGAGAAAGGCGAAAATTCAGCGTCCTGGACCTGTTCAGGTTTCCGCAACTACGAAAGCGCACAATCATCACTTTATTTTGTTGGCCTGTTGTTAGCATGGTCTACTACGGCCTCTCGATGAATCCAGTATGTACGTACAACCCAAGCCTGAACTATTGTACAGTACTGTAATGTTTCATATCATGTATTGCCCCCGTGCGTGGCCGACTTTCCCCATGCTACGAACAAATCCTAACTTTGTTTTTCAGAGCTTTCTGGGTGGCGACCGGTACTCCATGTTTATCCTCGCTAGTGCCATGGAGATTCCTGGTTTAGTGATCGTGTTCTTTCTGATTGATGTTTTGGGCAGAAAGGTCTTCTGCACTGGCGGCTACTTTATCGCCAGTTTTTGCCTTTTTCTCACTTTGATCATCCCTCAAGGTACATTATACAAGGTATTATTTTTCAATCTGCAATATTGCAACTCGGGTCAATAATTATCAGCCTTCTTTTCGAATTCTTAAAGATTTGATCTGGCTTCGATTGGCTCAAGTGGTGTTTAGCAAGACGGCCATCACTGTCACGTATGCAGTGCTTTACACTTTCACGCCTGAGTTGTTCCCAACTCCAATACGTAACACTGCAATGGGAATGTGCTCAATGATTGCTCGTGTGGGAGCAGTGGGAGCTTCCTTCGTAGCTATGGAACTGGTAAAACGTAGGTAGTATAAGTGTATGCAGTACTGTATGTGCACTACATAGTGTACACGTTCTTTTGTCGTCCACAGGCGGAGCGTAGTCAGGTGGCTGTGGTATTGGTGTTTGCTCCGTTCGCCTTAGCTGCCGGTTGTTTGGCTCTCTTCCTACCTGAAACCACTGGTCAGCCATTGCCTGAAAGCATCGAAGATGTGGAACTTGGTGGGAGGAGGTACGTACTTTACTTGAGCTGACCGGGCAGCAGGGCACGTGCTTCAATAGCAATAGCGCACCGTCATATCTGTTTCTGCTGTAGCTCCATTCGTCTGCCTTGCTTGAAGTCGAAAACTTGCGAAAAGTCAGAAGAGAATCACGAAATGATCAAAGCTATGGTTGCATAAAAATTGGCTTACTCTGTGTACGTACGTACAGGACGCAATTATTCTGAAGATTACTAAATCTGACTTGCCTTTCACACTCAACGATGCAATGCTTTTGTTTGTAACCTTCACATCCATTTCTTTCTTTCGATGGGTCTTGGAAGGTCGGTGATCTGTCTTTTTCTAATCTACTACGGAGTCTTCTTGACTTAGACATTTTGGATTTCCTGTGCGTTCTTGCTCAGCAAAGCCCGGTCTTCAAATTCGATCAACGAACTGGGGCAAGCAGGATGAAACTCGACGATATTCTTCTCTCCTACTTGGGTGAATTTGGGAAGTACCAGAAGGTGCAGTTTTTTCTGGTATGCATTCCGACTATGTTCACGGCCATGCACGCTTTATCCTGGACCTTCACTGCTGCAATACCCAAACACAGGTATGCACATACGTATAGGTACACGAATGTACGGAGCATCACCAGGCAAAATTCTAGCACTTTTCAAGATCAGATTCGGAACTATTGTCCTGCGCGAACGAATGTGACAGGATTGTTTCAGATGCAAATTACCGGATGAAAATGAGTCGGTACCATTCGACCTAAAAGAGTTCAGCAATCTCAGCTTTCCAATAGAAGAGAAAGACGGAAAGAATGACTCAAGCAAATGTCGCAGATACGTCAACATGACCGTTTGGGGCCCACAGAAGATGTGGAATGATACAGAAAATTGCTTGGACGGATACCGCTATGATCGTTCAGATCTGAAGAATACCGCCGTTACTAGAGTACTATACGTAGTGTAGGTACATACATGACCTATGTAGTACCACCTACTATAGTAAGTACGTACTATGTTGCCAATTGCCAAGTTAGCAATATCCATCCCCAAGCTTGTGGTATTCCATGTTTACTAGTATTTCAGTGGGACATTGTCTGTGACGATCTCTGGATCCGAGCTTTCGTTCAATCCACCTATTACATTGGCCAATTCTTCGGTTCATACGTGTGTGGAACCCTTGGAGATCTGTAATAGCGACCATTGCGTGCGTTTTGTCGTGTACAACGACCTGGCTCATTTCATTGGATATCTGATTGTTTATTGTTATTTTTATAGAGTTGGGCGAAAGAAGGTCTTCTTCCTGGCGAACCTTCTGGAGGTGGCTTGTGGAGTAGTGATGACATTTGTGCCATACTGGCCTCTTTTCGCCCTGCTTCGCGTCGGATTGGGATTCGCACATCCTGGCATATTTGTCGTTGCAAACGTCATCGGTATATAGTTCATATCAACAATGTTTTCTCGGCAAAAAGTATGATGTGTTGTACGGTCGTCAATAGCTGAAACAGGGCTAAACTTCAGGACAAGAGATGGTCGGTCCTCACAAGCGGCGGTTAGCAAGTATCATCACTGGCTCTTTTTTCACATTTGGAGCCGTGCTTCTGGGGGTGATAGCTTTTACACTGCGAGACTACCAATACATACAGTTGACCATCTCTCTTCCAGCTCTAGTCTTCATTGTCTACTGGTGGTACGTACGTGAGCTCGTCAGCGTGTCTCTTTCTTCGCATGTCAAAGGTGATATTGATGCTAGCCAACAGTTGCCAATAATTTGTAGGATTATACCTGAATCTCCTCGATGGCTGGTTTCCATGCGTCGATTTGATGAAGCGGATGAGATTCTGCAGACGGCCGCCAGAGTCAACAACGTCACCATTCCATCCAACTGGCACGAAACCATCGAGCTAGAGGTATGGCATCTGATATATGGACATCTGTGCCTCAATGACCAACGATAATAACCCGTAGTGCTTGTGTTCAGAAGTACAGCAGTACTACGGGTAGCGGTGAACCAGCAAAGAAGCGGGGAAGATGTGCTTCATGGCGGAAGAAGGTGACGGACTTGTTCAAGTATCCACGGCTGCGAAGACGCGCACTCATCTCATTCTTTTGTTGGCCTGTCGTCAGCATGGTCTACTATGGCCTGGCCATGAACCCTGTAATGACTATGGGCGGAGACATGCGCTGAGCGTACATACGTTATGGGCCACTCTACTGTCCGTACTTTTGCTCGAAACACGCAAAGGCATGGGCAGATTGGCGTGCGCCCAGTGCATTTTCTTCCAATGCCCTACCGATCAATCAGTACAAAACAAACTATCGAGGTATTTTGACAATAATTTTCAGAGCTTTCTCGGTGGTGATCGTTATTCCATGTTTATCCTGTCCAGCGTCTTCGAGATTCCTGGAATAGTGCTCGTTTATCTACTCGTCAATCGCCTGGGCAGAAAAATCTTGTGCAGCGGAGGCTTTCTTCTCACCGCCTTGTGCCTCTTTCTAACATTGGCCGTTCCAGAAGGTTACCGTATTTTTGGATGTATTGTATAGCCCCGGGGACAGGACAAAACTTATGTTTGGACACGGGGGGGTTTAGAGTGTGGGGGGGGGGGGGGGGGGTATACAATGGGGATATACACCCAAAAATACGGTAGTTTGAGATGAGGCTGTGCGTGACACTATTACGACATGTATGTATGTTTTCAGATCAACCGAAGCTGAACTGGCTGCGATTATCTCAAGTGATTCTCAGCAAGACCACCATCACTGCCACTTTTTCAGTCATCTACATACTGACGCCAGAGTTGTTTCCAACTCCTATTCGCAATACTGCCATGGGCCTGTGTTCAGGGATAGCCCGTGTGGGCGCTGTGGGTGCTTCATTTGTAGCAATGGAACTGGTACTAAGGCTGCTTTCTTCCAACAAATTCGCCATATATTCTGTCAGTTAGCGCAATGTCTTTGCTTTTTTTCTCAGGCTGAGCGAAGTAAGCTGGCTGTCGTTTTGATTTTTGCTCCATTCGCCTTAGTTGCGGCCGTATTATCGCTGTTTCAACCGGAAACCACTGGCCAAAAACTGCCTGAAACTATTGGAGACGTAGAATATGGCACGCAAACGTACGTACTATATACATTCATTGATGTCGGAAAGTAGGTGTAAGTTTGTCGGATCCGAATCGTTCATGTCATGATGTCATGACACGCTCAGAAATTTCATCGTTTGATACAGAGTGTCTCATAATAAACCATCCACCTTTCCGTGCATTTAACTCTGGAATCACACCTTAGATTTTCATGCGGTCTTTTCTGTTTTGTAGCCAAGGCTTCAACTGAGATCTGTACAAAATTTCAGCTATTTGGTCCACATACTTCGGAAATTGCGACGGTTTGAATACCGAAGCTCAAAATCGGCGTTTTTCTGTTGTATGGAGGAAAATTCGGTCTTAATTTTTCAAGATACCCAGTTCCATGCGTTTGCTATGGTGGCACTGGGGATAATGCATGAGATACACATTTCCTAGCATTTTGGGACCTCTTTTTTCTTTACGAGACTAATTTTATCTTGGACCCATGCACAGAAGACCCCTAATCGGCACTACCATTTCGAAAAACCCTCGTTTTTTGACCGCCAGAGAAAGAAGGTGTTTCAGCAGCTTCCAGTGGGCCTATTAAGCTGAAATTTTGTACACATCTCAGTTGAAGCCTTGGCTACAAAATAGAAAAAACCGCATAAAAATCTAAGGTGTGGTTCCAGAATAACATGAACCGAAAGGTGGATGGTTTATTATGAGACACCCTGTAATACTTACGTTCAGCTGTACTGTACGACATAACTTGTTGTACTGAAATGGAAATGTCTCCTGTTTTAGCGCCTTTCGTCTCCCGTGCTTGAAGCCAAAAGAACAAAGTACTACTACGGCTCCAGTAAAAACAACTGACCAGTGATTCATTACCTCACATTTACATTTCCTTTTATGGCAACAACTGCAGCAATAAATCTGTTTTTGAAAGCATATGTGCGAAGTGTTTCCGCAGATTATATCTGTTCTTATCTCCGCCCATCCCCGTCATCATGTACATAGACTTTCCAGCACCTCCTTTATCAGATCGCCCCAAGTCCTCGTATGTAATCGTGCTGTGCTCTGGCCGTCAGGCCACCCGCGGCTACAGCTCTTGCAGGTCTCACTTCGTGTGCAGCTCCCTTCGATGGCAAACTTTTAACGTCCATCGTCTGCTCGTCCTGAGGGTCGCCTGCAGACTACCGGTTCCCGCTGGGGCTCCTGAGGGACGCCAGCCGATGGGCTGTCCCTGGCCCAGGGCTTGCTCTCTGCCGGCGTCGACCAGCATCACGGATCTGTTCTTGCCGCCTCCTTCTGCACCCACGTAGGCTGACCTGAGTTGGTCGCGCTCCGACGCTGACTGGCCTGCTGCTGCTGCGGCGGCAACCAGTTATCTACCCACCTCTCTGCTGAACAATTTATTCAGAACTTTTAAGAGACGTTTTCTGTAGCGGTTGCATAGTACGTGGAAGGGGGGTACTTTTTGTAAATCGAGATAATATGCCTATCGGATTCCCCATCAAAAACTGCATATGTTGATGAAGTTTTAGGAAAAAATTTGTTCAGGCATCATCGAGATATTGATGGGTAAAGGTGGGCAGGTCGCATTTTAGCCGTTTTTCAACGTTTTTAGCCATATTTCAGCAACCGCAGGGCTTAGAGGGCTACAATTTGGTACACACATACATCCCATAGGGACCCAAGTCTGGACCAATTTTGAGCCTCATCGGCCACCTGTGTGGCGAGATATAGCGTCACAAAGTGCATTTCTGTATATTTTGCACCTGTTGCAAATTTAGTTTTTTGAATACCATGGCGCGAATACATGCCCTGCACGGGGTAAAATTTTGACAGAAAGTAGAGAAGGGTTAGGCCTAAAAACTTTAGTACTACCGCAAAAAATCTCTATAATTGGAATTGGGACTACAGTCCTCCTGAATGGTGAAAAATGCAGCAAAAATTTTCCCGCCTTTTTTATTTTTCAAGATAAATGAGCAATACCACTGAAATTTTTTCCTCGTAAGTAGCCTATCTTATGTAGAATTTGATGTAGATTTCAAAAATAAAATTAATTTTCCCAAAAAATTTAACCCTTACCCAAAAATTATCAAAAATATACTACTTTTGCAAAATTATATGCTAGGGGTTAAATTTTTTGGGAAAATTAATTTTATTTTTGAAATCTACATCAAATTCTACATAAGATAGGCTACTTACAAGGAAAAAATTTCAGTGGTATTGCTCATTTATCTTGAAAAATAAAAAAGGCGGGAAAATTTTTGCTGCATTTTTCACCATTCAGGAGGACTGTAGTCCCAATTCCAATTATAGAGATTTTTTGCGGTAGTACTAAAGTTTTTAGGCCTACCCTTCTCTACTTTCTGTCAAAATTTTACCCCGTGCAGGGCATGTATTCGCGCCGTGGTATTCAAAAAACTAAATTTGCAACAGGTGCAAAATATACAGAAATGCACTTTGTGATGCTATATCTCGCCACACAGGTGGCCGATGAGGCTCAAAATTGGTCCAGACTTGGGTCCCTATGGGATGTATGTGTGTACCAAATTGTAGCCCTCTAAGCCCTGCGGTTGCTGAAATATGGCTAAAAACGTTGAAAAACGGCTAAAATGCGACCTGCCCACCTTTACCCATGAATATCTCGATGATGCCTGAACAAATTTTTTCCTAAAACTTCATCAACATATGCAGTTTTTGATGGGGAATCCGATAGGCATATTATCTCGATTCACAAAAAGTACCCCCCTTCCGCCAATACTACAGGCTACTCTCAATCCTTACAGAAAACGTCTCTTAAGTCGATTAAGGCATCACTCAGCTCAGCGCACATTGTGAGATCACGTACATACGTAGATCACAATTGAAGGAGACGAAAGAAGCTAGCTCTGCAGATATTGTACTGACATACTGTAAACTCCATGTCTCCCCCCGTTTCCGCCTATTCAGAAAAAAAGAAGCTTGATGACGATGATTGCAAGAACAATGGTCACAGCCAAGTATAAAGCGCTGGTGCCTCCTTTCTTGTCTTGCACTGTTCCTAGCTTTTTCTTCAAGTATTCATACTGCAATAGAAAAGCTGTTTTTTCACCATAACTACATAGGTACTGTAGATTTGCACAGCGAGTGAGTAGTAAAGTACTTTATCAACGAAGTTAATCGAAGTAATTCAATTCAAATGGAAGTGTTAGATTGATTACCCTGGATGGCTCAAAGTTAAGAGGTGGATGAAAAGTGGCCCTCAGTCTGGATTCCATCTGTTCTTCCACCGGAACACGACGCCACTAAAATTAAAATCCACACGAACCCAGATCAAAGTCCAGGTAGGCTAGAACAATAGAGATGAAACTGAATGGTACTAGGTGTATATAATGGGCCATTATAATATACACCTATAATAATAATTATAATAGTACGTATATTATGTATGCACTGTGCACGACGAACCACAACTTCCGGAGTAGTCTCATTGGCGGCGGCGAATGCGGAAACTATCATGAACTGATGCCAGTCAGACACGTCGTCCTCATAAAAATTTCCCAGCGCAACTGAAGTACAAATTCACTCGCTTGCTGGTTGTGGTCATATGATATAATTATTTTAATAAATTATTTAATTAAAATTAAAATTATTTAATTATAATTTTAAATATAATTAAAATTATTTAATGTGCACAGAAGCTTATGATCCAACTGGCTCGCCTTCAATGCGTTTCGTCTTCTTCGGCTCGATGATTCCAGTGTTTGGCTTGACAAAGTAGCATTCGGGGGCGTTGGTCTTCACTTTGAAACACACTCGCTCACCCGTTGGATTCGTCAACGTTATCCATCTCTTAATCCGAGTATCAGGCTCAAATGGACCTGCAATACAACCGTCGATAACATGTGATTAGTTATTAACAAAGCGTGCTTCTGTTAGATTATAGATTCGAGTGAATCCTAAAGTAGACGGGCAAGCCTTTACCATGAAAAGGAAGTTCCGTTCTGGGGTCGGAAATAAGCACCTGAGCTTTCGTGTTCGCCATGCCGCCGAGTTCGCTCGCCGTTCAGAAAAAAACAAAAGACAACTGCTCGCTGCCAGACGAAGACGGGTTAAATGACGTACGGCACTTCATCCAATGACAGAGCAGCAGCTGATAGCCAATTAGCAGTGGACAACGCGATCGCTTCCTTTTTTTCTGATTCATTTCCGGTGTCTTCTTGGGTATACAGTACAGTATATTCCGATGAAACGAAGTCATTCTTTGTCTTTCTTCGTTGGGTATCGGTGGGGAGAGAGTGCGCGGCGGGCTTCAGCAGCATGGAGGGTTCTTCTACTAACACGATGGTGGACATAGATGAAATAATCGACAAGTTACTCACCCTGCGGCATAGTGACGAGAAGGCGATGGTGACACTGGTGTCGGAGCGAGAGGTGATGGCGACTTGCGAGATGGCGCGCTTTCTCTTCCTCAGTCAGCCAGCGTTCCTGGAACTGGAGGCTCCGATCAAGATCGTCGGCGACACACATGGCCAGTACTCAGATCTGCTTCGGATCTTCAACCGCGGCGGCTTCCCTCCCAGTTGCAATTACGTTTTTCTCGGCGACTACATCGATCGTGGCAAGCAGAGCCTGGAGACCATCGTCCTTCTCTTCGCATACAAGATCAAATACCCGAACAACTTCTTTCTGCTCCGTGGAAATCATGAGTGTGCCAATATCAAGTAATAGCAAGAACGCCTTCGGCTGTAACATTTAGCTCCCAGTGCACGCATATGTATTTTTCTGCAGCCGCGTCTACGGGTTCTATGACGAATGTCGAAGACGCTACTCGCTGCGCCTGTGGAAGAAGTTCCAAGATGCATTCAACTGATATTGATTGCTGCATTTGTCATCCTCTTAGTATTCTGTTGAGGCAAAGCTTCGATGAAGGCGCGCTGCCAAAAATTTGGCTTACTGCAGATGTAATTCCGCTACATAAAAAAGGCGACGTTACAGAGGTGCTCAATTATCGACCAATTAGCTTAACGTGTGTGTTGTGTAAGGTCTTAGAAAGTATAGTTAAGTCGGAAATGACGTCATTTTTGCTTCAACATAGCCTAATTACCAAACATCAGCACGGTTTCTTATCTCGCAAATCTGTAACTACTCAACTTTTGGAATGTTTAGATTTTTGGACAGATGCTATTGACAGTAAAAAGTGTGTAGACGCGATTTATTTAGACTTTAAAAAAGCGTTTGATAGTGTAACCCTTTAGCGGTCGCGTTACGAACCATGTAATTCCTTACACGATTCATCACCAATTCTCAAAACGCTCTAAACGATTCATTTTCGTAACCGTGTAATTTCGCAATGATCGCGTAAATTGTACACCCCCCTCTTTCAACCGCGTATAAACAGTCAAAACGAAACATGTAATTTTTTCATAGATCGTGTAGACCCGACCGTGTAATTTCAACATTTTTACACGTTTCCTGATCTTTCTTACATGGGTACTTTCACTTCTTACGCTATCCAATTTTTCTTGGATCATGTAATTTCAACGCTTTCACTTTTTCGGATCATGTAATTATTCTTTTTCCAAAGATCCCATTACATCATTCAGTACATTTTTTACACCATTCCAACCTTTTACACTTTTTGAAACAACACTGCTCATGCACTATTATTGCACCATTACTGACAACCTTAAAAACACATTTTTGCATTATTTCTAAGAATTATTACACCACTCATTGACACCGTACCTAACTAACTAGTGACACCAATTCCTCAGACCGGTGCACATAGCTCCATCATCCATTACTGCTCCATCATCATCTCATCATGCCAAGCTTTGAAACACTTCTTACACAATCCCACATTGCACGCTTCACAGAACAATGGAGTGCGCGTATCAGTGACACATCTTCTGCACCTATGCCTTCCTCCTGTGTACGCGGGCTGATGTTGCATTTCGTGCTGCTCTGGAGCGATGGGTCTACCCACTTTCACTCCATTCTTTCCACATGCGAGCAATCCAAGAACAATCCGTTTGATAGTGTCCTACAACTGTGGACTCTCGGCGTAAAGTTCTACACCAGGACATTTAGCATTTGCAAAGGCCAAAGCATACAGCGCCACCCTTACCTGCACCCGATACTTCTCTCGACGAATTCCGAGTGGCAGGCCGGTTTTCACAATGATGTGGGTGTTTGTGCAGCCTGCTTTGATGATGTTTTGGGCATAGGCAACATACCAGCGAGCATTGCGGAACTGGCGATGTGCGTAGCTTATTTTTTGGTTTCCCCGGTCCACTAAGTAAATGTAACACGATTTATGGTTAAAAAATTCATGGTTCACTAAGTCATTTTAACACGATTTACACGATTTTAAGAAAGTCATGGTTAGTTTGATACTTCACCTACCTCCACCATATGACGCCAAGTACATCGCATGGCACTGCGGTTGAAGCAGTTGAACCCGGACGAACTGCTTCTCCACAGTCATCCGCCTCAGCACTGGCTGCCACACGTTGTCAGGAACAGGTAACGAGTGCAAGATCGTGCAAGCACTGTTATCTTTCCAGGTCACAAGGCTGAGCGAATCGGTGGTCATAGTTCTGGCATATCCTCGCTGCAGTTTCCCTTTGTTCATGTCCAACCGCCTGTCGACCATTTCTTCTGGACACCCCCAAGCCATCGAACTCTGATGAAGAAGGAATAGAATGAATTACTGGGATAATGTAAGCAGTAATATATTGACCATGGAAGATGTTGTACCTTGAGCGTTCCGCAGCATTTCGTCTGCAGAAACAGCAACTCTTCGGCTAGCAGACGGTGCGTATAGTATGAGTCCAGGTAGACCGTGTACCTGAATAGTGGAACGTCATTTCCCATTTTACTATTGCATTCCGTCACAGTGGGCATGAGTTTCACATTACCATTGAAACAGTAGATTGGCTTGCATCAGCAGTTGATGCACATAGCTTATGGCGATTCTTCCTTTCTCGTAGGGCACTTTGAAGTTGGTAGGCCATCCCGATGGTGTCACATGGAACATGACGCTGCAAACGTAGCCAGTGTCTGACTCGCAGACGGCGTACAGCTTCAATCCTTCGGGGTTAGGTTTTCCGGCTATTTTGACTTTATTCTTGTAGCGACCGAGATAGCGCACCATCTAGGGGGAAAGTATACGTAAGTTGCGCGATCTGCATATAGTAAATTACATGATCGTACAAATTGCATCGATGAGATAGTAACTACATACACGATCTGTGCACTTTTTTTTCATGATTGGTGTTGGTACTTTACCTGCTCATCGACTACTGTTTCTTCTTTCGACTGGTAGTGATGAGCAAAGTCCTCCCACACCACCTCTGCGAACGGCCTGATTTTGTGCATTTGGTCATAGCATTGAGACTTTATGTCATTGAGCCCTATAGCCTCAGCGGCCTCTGAGTCGACGAAATGAAGTGAACGGAGGATGCGCTTCCAGCGCCGCAGAGACATGACCCGTTGGAACATGGGAGTGTCCCATGGACCACCAGCCTTTTTGAAGAAGTCACTAAAACAGAGAGATGATATCGAATGTTAAATCATGTAAGCTAAGTTTAGTAGGTAATGTAATACGTAGTATTGGAACCATGGGAAAGTACGCACATGTAGTTCGCTTTGGGCACTAGTCCCATGGAGAGGTAAAGCGCCAACCAGTCATTCCACTCTGCTTCGTCGACATCATGCCAATCCGATCCATACTTCTTCCGGCCTTTCCGGTTAGTTTCCGTCAAAGCGATAGAGAATCCTCGTCCCATAAGCGCCTTGAACACCAATAATTCGTCGGTTGTGGAATGTTGGAAGTTTTTGGGTCCCGGAGGGTGGGATGGCGTGAATTGCATTTTCCTGCTAATGTCCCTTGGTCCTGCTTTCCAGTCCATCTTTGCATACAGACTGTCCTCTGCATCCAACATTTCAGCCTGCTCCGAACCAGCCAATGGATCAATCAATTCCTCGTCATCACTGCTTTCAGCACCGTCGTCAGAGTCCATTGTGCTGAATGAATAGTGCACAGCGGCGGTAGGTAACGACGTAATATTTGCAATACAACACAGGTGCTAGTTGACCAAGAAAGCCATGAAACATGCTGCAGTATCTCCTCACCTATAGTCGGAGTATGCTCATCTGAAGCAGATCATCATTGACCCATCACTGACCGATGAGAATCACCTCCTCTCCTAAATGTGCCGTAGCAGAATAAGGTAGCTTATGCTAACCAGTCTGGCAGGAAGTGCTGAAATTTTTTTTGAAACACGCTTTTCAGTTTCATATGAAAAACCATAGACCACTGCAACTCTGCAAGCTCGCAAGTTCCTTCAGGTAGCTTTGCAAGTAACTTACCCGCAGTAGACGAAGCACAATGAGATGAAGCAAAACACGCAATACGAAGAGCAGTAGCCAAAGTAATAGCTGACCAATTCGGCTCACAACCCTGAGGAAGAAAGCACGAATTCTGTTAGGCATTGCTTTTAGCGAGAAGAGCAGTACCAAAAGAAGGAACCCCACCTCACATGAATAAGCCCGTGGAGAAACAAGTAACTGCATTTGGCCGTACGTTTGCCCAGGTACTGTGATACTGCAAAATTTCATAACAACAAAGAAGGGCACATCATTGCAGATGGTGGATGTCATATCCCGTCACTCATAAAGAAGAGCCCGCGAACAAGGAAACACTTTACTCGGAGCCAATCTCATTGCAACCACCAATTTGTCACCAATAAACACCGCGTAATACAACGGAAAAAAGGCGTAGGAATGCGAATCGAACCATACGGAGATCCATAAACAGGATGTCATAAAGGCAATGAGCCGTAATACGTTAACGACATAGTAGTGATGGAATGCTCGTAGCATATAGAAAGGAGGTATTATGAAATGGGAGTGGAACCGTTGATACCCAAAGTAAGGAATAAAATAAAGCTACAGTACGAACCACGTAAAGCTACATGTGATAATGCTGTAAATACGTAAAGAGAAAACATACGGGACGAGAAGTACAGTAAGAGATCCAAACTCATGTAGCACGTAAAACCAATTGCATAAGTCACGTAATTAACACCCTTCAAATCATATCGCACCACTCGAACAAAAGGCACGCAATGTTATGACCTGGGCGTGGTCGGGCAGAACTGGTAACAGCTCCGTCTGGCAAGGCACGCATACTGTTGACAGATCATGTAAATTTAACTACGTAGCTACATTAAAATGTATACAGTTGATAAGAATAGGGCACGTTGCAAAAGAAAACTGAGCATGTAATACTGTCTATGTAAGTACCGGAAAACGATGAGATATATGACATAGCAGCGCACAGAAGTACATAAGGTCACGTCGTTTTCTTCTTCTTCTCTTTCTTCGCCTTCAGCCGCATGGAAACGTTGTAGGCTTTCATTACCGGAATGAGGCCGGGTGGCATCGGTGCATTTTCCCGCTTCTCGCTCATGGCCTTTTCCTCATCCTCTAACCACTGCTCGAACGCAGCCACGTCTTCAGCCGGGAATGCCGCCAAAGGGTCGGACTCTTCTTCTTCTTGCGGTTTCACCTTCTTCTGTTTCTTTCCTGGCGCGCCCGGAGCAGGTGTACTTTCCTTGGAAGCTGCCTTGCCAGGAGGTGTCGTGCGCGCCTGGCGCCGGACAGAGGACGCACTGCTGCCGTGTTCTTGCGCGAGAGCCGTGGTTCTCTTGTACTCCTCCAGTAGGATTCTCTCGTTGTAAGTGCGCTTGTCGGGACGCTTCTGCTGAATCTTCTTAATGAGCT
The DNA here is from genome assembly GCA_030247985.1 of Epsilonema sp. ZAB3_2. Classification (NCBI taxonomy): domain Eukaryota; kingdom Metazoa; phylum Nematoda; class Chromadorea; order Desmodorida; family Epsilonematidae; genus Epsilonema; species Epsilonema sp. ZAB3_2. Next base: position 28,755 of record JASAMW010001909.1, on the reverse strand, counting down.
CTTCCCGAGATGCGCGAGGCTGTTTGCTGGCTGCTGGCCTCGTCTGCTGCTTCTCCTTTTCCTCCTTCTGCGCCTTTTTCTTTCCCTTAGCCCTCTCCTTCCCCTTCGTCTTCTTCTCTTCTTCCTCGTCGTCTGAGGATGATGCTTCCTCCCGCCTCTTAACCACCTTCTTTCTCCTCTTCAGCAGCTTCTTCTTGGTGGTTGGTGATTCCGGTTCTTCGCTCGAGCTGTCATGCGAACTTTCGCCATCGGAGCTGCTAGATGAGGAGCTGGAGCTTCGCTGCTTGTCGCCCTCCTCCTCCCCCACCTGCGGCAGCTTGGGTTTCTTAAAGGGAGGCGGTGGTGGCGTCGGGTTCTTGCGTAAGGGGGTAGCTGTAGGTAGGTAGGATGGCCAATCGTCGTCATCTTCCTCATCAATCTCGAACACTGGAGGTTCCTAAATAATATTATCCCCATACAGCAGTAGCCATGATACTCCTACATCGATTTACATCACTCAACATATACAATACTGATAATAACGTTCCTCCCACACAAAGTTACATGATTGAAAAACTGATCCTACACTCTTCTTTGCGGCCCGGTACGCAGTAGTAACCTGGTAAATAAAACTACCTGTATATATAATTTTACGTCGTCACCTTCTTTTTCGCTCCTTCCTTCTTCTTCGCATCGGCATCCTTCCGCTTCCTCTCCGCGTCTTCACGCTCCTTGCGCCTCCGCTTCTTGTCTGCCTCCTCCTGCGCCTTGCGCTTCTTCGCATCTGCCGCGTCGCGTTCCTTCTGCTCCCTGGCTTCCTTCTCCGCTTCTTCCTTCCTTCTCTTTCTGTCCACCTCCTCCTGCGCTTTCTCTCGCTTTGCCCTCGCCTCAGCTTCATCTTTCTTCTTCTTTGCCTCCTCCTCCTTCTCCTTTTTCCTCTTCTCCAACACATCCAGCGCCTTCTGTCTCTTCCTTTCCGCCTCGTCGCGCTTCTTCGCCGCGGCCTCCTCCTTTTCCTTCTTCTTTCTCGCGTCATCGGCTTCCTCCTGCCGCTTCCGAGCTAAGTCGTCCTCTTTTGCTTTCTGCTCCAACAAGCGCCGTTCCTCGCGAAGCTCGGTGACATAGGAGGCCACCTCGTCTTCGTCCGAGTCTGCTCCGCTAACGGAAGACGCTTCCAAGTTGGAGGAGCTGAGGGGTTGTCTGGGGTTGCGGTCGTCCTGATCACTGGGGACATCCGGCGCTCCGTCCTCGTCGCCGAAATCTTCCTCATCCTCCTCGAATGCAGAGACTTTCAGACTGTCTCCTTCATCTGCATCTGTGCCATCAGGATCGGAGTCGTCGGCCATTTCGACGGAGAATCCGGTGTACTTCTGTAAGCAAATGTGGCATTCATGTAGCGACCATGTAGTGGCCTTACTTAGCAAGCGTGTAGTTACGTATATTGACCATGTAATTTAGCATACAGTAACCGTTTACCATTACATATCGCAACCACGTATTTTATCATACCGTAAACATGTAATATGTTGTACTGTGCAAAACGAAATGTCACCTACCCCCTCATTCAGGTACTCGTCGAAACGCGCTTCCCACTCCTTGACTCTCGCTGTCTGCAACTGGAAGCGCTTGTCTCCCTTGCGCAGCTTTCCTTTGCTGGAGAGGCGGAAAATCACCTGCGAGTACGCGAGGTCCCGAGCGGCTCCGCGGATTTTGGCTTGGAATTCCGAGAACACCGCGTACACGAAATCCCAGTAGAGATCGTACGCCTCGAGCTCCTCGTCAGTCGACTGCGCTGTGGGCTTAGGAGGCTGTTCGTTGTAGGATGTCAGCACGCCGATACGCAGTATCTAAATAACAGTTACTTTGGCTATGGGTACATACATTACTTTACATGACTCGCACTTACAGATTTACACTATTCACTCAGATTTACACTATTCACAGGGACTTACCTCCACTGCGGCTTCCGTGTTGATGTTCATGATGCTTTCGCGGTGTTTGCGCCTCCCCTCCGCGTGATAGTTCACGTCAACCGCGTAAACATCAGTACCCATGTCGTGGGCCTTCGACGTGAACGCGTTCCCACATCCCCGGCCGACGTGCCTCGCCACCTTCTTGTAGTTGTCGCGCGTCACCTGCGGGAAGCACAGCCCGTCGACGATCTGACGGGTGCTGCACTCGAAAGCGACCTTGATGCGAGGCGCACCGAAGTATCTTCCGCGCTCGCCGAGTGGAACAGGGGGACGACGATGGTTGGTGTGTTGGGAACCCTCGTCCCAGGTCCACTCCTGCGCGTAGGAGTAGGGAACCCTGAGCTTCAAACGACGCGTAATCTTCTCCGGGTCGTTGGCGTAGCGAATGAAGCTGAGGTTCTGCGTCCTGTACTTCCGCTTAGGATCCGGCCGATTCTTCATGTTGCGCATGGTGGGTTTGCTGAAGATCGGGCAGATCGTGTCCGGTCGGTAAACGTTGATCACCCTTGGTGTGAACTTCGTCTTCAGCAAACGCGTCCGCCCCTTGGCCCGATCGCGCACTTGAGACACCGTCTCCACACCACGTCGCTGGATGAAAGTAGCGCTGGGATTGGGTGGGGCGACCCGACAGCGACGGAGCTTCCAATCCCTTTCCGCGGCCGCAGGGATGTATTTCCTGCAGCGAGAGCGGCTACTGACAGTCGATTGCTCATCATTCAGCTCTTCCTCTCCGTCCTCCTCCCCCACTTCTTCCCCCACTTCTTCCCCCTCCTTTCCTTCTTCTTCCTCCTCTTCCTCTTCCTCTTCCTCATCCTCCTCCTCTTCCCCTTTGTCTGGTCGACGTTTTCTCCCGCCTCCGCCTCCACGACCGCCGGAACCGCCACTGCCGCCAATGCCACTGTTCTGAGCATCGCGTTTTCTGGCCCCGTCTGCTCCACCGCCTCCTCTGTTCCCACTGGCACCAGCCTTCTCGGAGCCAGTAGTAGCAGCCTTGCGTGCCGCTCCTCCTTTTCTGCCGCAGCTTTTCGAGAGACGCTTGCTCACGCAACTGACTGAAGCCAATGGCCGCTGCATCACCTGCAGCCATGCCTCATCCTCCTCTCCCGGTGTCCATTCGGGGTCCAACAGATTGGCCTTCGTGTGCCTTAAAATGCACGTTACATGTGTTACATAGCGGTTTTTACATGACCTACCTAACATCTATTACATTATCCACAAGTAACGTTGGTACACATGCTCTGCTAACCCCATACTAAAACTAACACGATCTACGCATAAAGAAAAACCCGTTTCCTCACCGGAGCTTGCGAACCACACGGTAGAGCGCCTCTTCGTGGGGACTGTACGTCGGGTCATCGGAGTCATCTGGAAGACCGGCACACAGATTCCACCAGTCTTTTACTGTGATCTCCTCCAAGCTCGTAGGGGTAAGAGAGGTGGGAGTACTGTTACTTTGGCGTGAAGATGGTTCCTTCTGCCTCCGTTCAGCCTCCAGCTTCTCCAGCAAGTCCTCGTACTGCCCCATGGCGACGTCTTCAAGCTTCCACCTCAAAATGTCCTCCTCGTTCACCACTCCTTCATCCGTGTCGAAGCAGTACACCACATCCTGGGGCAGTTGGATCCTCCCCACTGGAAACAGTACACGTTGCGCCATGAAGCACTGAGTACATGTGGTTACTCCCACTCTATGGCACTTGTTTTCCTACATGAATTTAATGTTTGGTGTACGTACTTCTCGTTATCATCGCGTCCAGAACTTGATCCAAAAGGACGTTGCTCGCATCCTCGGGTACCCCATGCACCTCGTACGTGATCACATCGTCTTCACCCACCATGTTCACCACGGTTACTCCGTCAAGGTTGATCCCCTCTTTCTGCTGAGCTGAAAAAATAGATACATGAATATGGACGTAAATAGCGAAATGGTGTAGTAAGCAGCAAATGTGGGAATAATTACTCGGTTCGGTGTCCATGGCCCCAGTCGGTCCATCCTGAGATGCGTTCGCCAACAGCTCATTCAACGGGGTGAAGTCCGGAGTTGGCGAGTGTGCCGCGTGCTCTGCTTCCCCAGACTCCATCGCTTCTAGAGCCGACCTTAAGTCAGCAATGGAGATGCCCGCCGCCGGCTTCTTCTTTCCTGATACCTTCCTTGTGGACTGGTGTTGTTCTTGCCTCTGGAGAATCACGAGTGCAAGCCGCAGAACAGCCTTCTCGTCGAGCTGGGCACCTTAAGTGTATATCAAAAATTACGCGGTCAGGGTTGACAATATTAGACGACTCACTTTATAATATGTAACACGACCCTATTAAAGTATGTTACCTACCCGCAGGAATCGTGGCATGTCCGATGTTGCTGCTGACGGGTTGCGGTTGCGGCAGCTGTTTGGAGCCCAGCTGAAGAGGAACCGTCGGCAAGGTCGCACCTTCGGCCGGAGTCATAACCCTATCCGAGTCGAACCGTAGCATTCGCGCGACATCCCTCCTCGTCACTGCCGCCGGCTCCAATTCGCGCTCCTCCTCCGCAGCCTCACCCAGTGTGGGAAGTTCCACTGGGTCCAAGCCTGCCTTCTTCAACTGCTGAAGCAGCATTAAGCAGAAATACTTTTACCACTATTTATGTAGTAATTATTACATGACTTGTGTGTGTTAAATCAGATGATTAGTGAAAATCATACACGACTTATGCGCTTACCCCAATCATGACGATCAGCAGTCTGATGACGTAGTTGTCGGCGTCCACGAGACGGTTGTAATGCGTCTTTCCCATCACCCAAGGAGGGTGGCGCTTGGCCCGCACAATGTGCTCTTGTTCATCCTCACCGCCTCCTTCCGGTTCATCTGCATCCTCCTCCTCTGCTGGAAACATCGCGCGCCGCCAATCCTCGAGTTTGGCCTTCACCTCTGCCGCTGTTTGCTTCTTCTTCCCTCCCTTCTTGCCCTTCGACTTCACTGCTCCTCCTTCCTTGTGGGTGGTTCCGATATTCTTCTTCTTCTTTCTCGGAGAAAGTTCACGTTGCAGCTGCATTCTCTCTTCCAGAATCGCACGCAGCCCCAAGCGTTTGCCAGGGCCTCGGAGCAGATCCGTCGCCTTCTTCACGGGAGAATCCCGTTGCTTCTTGTGCTGAATCACCTTGTTGCGAGCATTAACGATAGCTTCCTGCGTCGTCGCCCATCGCTCCGTACGCACCGCTGAAAACCACTGCTTTTAAAAACTAGCCCATAACGTTTACATGCACATTACTGCTTTTATCGCACTACATGCATATGTATTATAACATGATTCACCTTTCTTCTGTTTGTTCACATTGTTGTCGGGGGTGTTGAAAACGTCCGTGACAGTAGCCTCGCCTGCAGTCGGCTCGCCTATCACGTGAGTAATGGTACTCAAGCTCGCTTCGTCATCCTCTGCTAATGCGTTGGTAAAGCTGAACGATTCTCCATCATCCAGCTCAGAGTTCTTCGCGAATATGATGCGCAAAGGCTGCGGCGTTTCCTTGCCCGGACCACTGAGGACGTTGATGAAGACATCGTCATCCTCCGTGCCTATGTACGTGAACCATTTAATTTTAAGTACAGCAGAACATGTACAATTTCATTTTGACTCATGTATACACCTGCCCAATGGACCATGTAATATTCAGTATAGTAAACACTCACCTGGGGCCCAATCATCATCCGCCGACTCCTGCCTCATGACTCGATAATCCAGCAAAGAGTTGACAGGTAGACCTACCGCTGTCAACAGGTCAACACCTGGCGGAATGGGTTGTACGTCGTCCAAGATGGTCAAACGAATGATGCGACGACCCTTCGAACCACATACGCGAAGACGTCCGTTCGGGAAGTCGAGGTACTCCGGAGCGTGCCAAATCCCTCCACACTTCACGTACGTCTCGTTGAAATCCGCCTAAAGAAGTGATGTAAACCAAATACTCAAAATTCCCTTCCGCACATTTCATGTTAAAACTTGACTACCTACAAAGCTTACTTACCATGCGCAAACGGCGAATCATGTCGCGATGCTGCGTCTTCGACTTTGTGGTTTTTGCCGCACCACGCAAACGCCGGGGGTGACCCTTCTCCGCCTCTGCTTGCTCCTCCACCTCCTTTTCCGCTGAGGTGTCCACTGGTTCGGAGTATGGCGTCAGCAGACAAGGAGGGTACCAACGAATCGGTTGCTTGCGGTTCCTGAGTCCTACGAACTTGATACCGACGAGGTATGCATACCACGCCACGTCTCCCTGTCGACCCTGGCAGAGCGCAGATGTGTACGCTTGACGTTGCAGCTCTACGTCTAGCGCAGACACCGGCACGCACTACAATACAGTAATACACGATTTATATATGTAAAATTACATCATTAGAAATAAGACTAATGAGAATGGGCACACTACAGAAACTCGACTTGTGCACTGACATTTACACTATCTAAGCATGCACAACAAGACCACTCAGATCACTTACCTGCTCCACAGTGCACTGCCATGTTTTGCACGAATCCGGACAGTACAAGAAGCACTGGTCGCCACTCTGATAACGCCGTTGACTCAAATGAGGACTGTTACGAGGATCAACGCTCTCCAAGTGGTTGGGATCAATCTCATCTTCCAGTCGCCCCGTGTCCAGACCGTGCTTGCGAACAAGCTCGCAGTTATCAACTTTGGGCTGCGACCATCCTTCCTTCTTCTTCTTCCTCTCTGTGGTGCCTGTGCTCTTCTTCTCCTGAAAGTAACTGTCCGGTATCAATCCCAAGTTGGAAACAAGCATGATTACCTCTCAGTACACACTAGAAAGAAATAATACCTGAGTCGTGGTAGATTCTGGTCGTGCAGGAGCCGAAACCGCCACCTCTTGCTCAGCTACTGCAGCTTGCAATGCTACAGGTGCGTTCTCTTCTTCTGCTACTAACCTCGGTTCTACAGCTATTGCCGCTTCACCAGCTCCAGCCTGGATATAATGTCAATCGTGTACACTCCGGTATGTACCTCATTTAAATTATTCTTATTCATAAATCGCGGAATAATTTTTATTTTACTCATGGAAATACAGGTGATTTACTTCCACATCCTTCGCACCAACAGCCGCGCTGACCTCTCCATCTTGCTTCTCCGCTTGCTCCATTGCCTTTTCAGCAACTGTCATACGCCAAAGTGCCTACACATACGATTCAGCTTACATTTTCTAACACACAAATCGTGTAAAATTGAAATTTGAAACTACCGTAATTGGCGCCTTTTCATAGGTATGACGTTGGCACATTTTACGTACATTCATACATCCGTATAATCAATGCGTTTATCACTACATTAACTGACTGATAACGCACTGATAACGGTTGTACTGTAGCGGACTATTGCTCACTTCTATGTCCCCTTGCTCCACTGCTTCAATCTTCTTCTGTAGCTTCGCTGGAGAAGAGCTCTTCGCTGCACTCAGCTGCCTGATCAAAGGCGCATGCTCCTTCAGTACAGCAACTGAAAAAAACGATAATTTTTTCGTGTATTTCACTCGTAAATTGGCAGATTACTAATTAATTAAACAAATTAATTACTTCACTCACGTTTTGGATCGTCCAAACGTTTTTCAGGAGCTTCTTCTCCGTTCTTTTCCATTACATTCCTCCCACGAAAACGACAAAAAAGACACAAATGCAGCAGCAGCGAGATTGATTTGCAGATTTGATTTGCAGGTCAAAAGCTGATTTCCTTTTGCAATAGGCAGCGGTCTCAAGACGAACAGAAACCTAATTTTCCATCTTACACGTATCATGAATTACTTTTTACATGATCGAAAAGCATGCATGATTAGTGGATATCCAGTTTACGCGGTTGAGCATGAGCCACGAAGCAAGGGCCCGTTGCGAAAACGGTAAAAGTTTTTGTCGGTCAGGTAAAAGTTCAAGAAAGGTCGGGGCACACATCATGTAAAAATGAGGCCTAGTCGTGTAGTGAGGTAAGGTGGTGAGAAATTCAAACCATGTAAAAAACATGATAGATGGTGTAAGAATAGGAAAAATAAAACGATTGACGAGAAAAACGAATCGTGTAAAAAGAACAAAAAAGAGGGACTGCGAACAATGTAATTTTGCAGGAATCATGTAGACTGTTCATTTGCAAATTAGGGTAAGGTTGTAGGAAACGTGTAAAATGTTTGGAAAAATGCAAGGGTCGCGTAAATTGTACAAAATGAGTGAGGTCGAAATTACACGAAATGTCACTTTTTTCAAATCGCCCTACACGATTCATGACCACTTTTGAAACGGTGAAATTTGATGGGACAAATAAGTCCCGTCCGACCGCCAAAGGGGTACGTCATCCCAAATTGATCTTGAAATTGAATTCTTACGGTATTGAGGGACCATTATTGAATTGGATTACCGCATTTCTAAGCAACCGTACACAGCGTGTTTTTGTAGGCAGTGCTTTTTCTCGCTATAGGCCGGTAACCAGTGGGGTCATTCAAGGAAGTGTTCTTGGACCATTATTGTTTTTACTTTATGTGAACGACATTGTTGAAATTGTTCCACAGCCGATTAGTGTCAAATTGTTCGCGGATGATGTGAAGCTTTATACTACTGTTTCGTGTGACAAAAATGTGTCAAGTCCACTAGTTGAAGCGATTGAAAATATTTCTAGCTGGATTGAAAAGTGGCAAATGAGCATAGCCTCTAGTAAATGTGTGGTACTCAGCTTAGGTAGAAAAAATCCAAGGCGCGATTACTTTATAGGCAACGCCGTACTAAAACGTGAAACATCTGCCCGCGATCTTGGCGTCATAATTACCAGTAAGTTGTCGTTTTCTGAGCATTGTACCCGTATAAGCAACCTAGCTTTGACCGCCGTTGGCAAATTATTTCGTGTATTTTCCTCGTCTGACTGCTTTTTACTGGTGCGTGCTTACTGCATTTTTGTACGACCCATTCTCGAATCTTTTTCGCAGGTATGGAACCCCCACACAAAGAAAGACATCCGCCGATTGGAGCGAGTCCAAATACGGTTTGTTCAGCGTTTGTGTGCCAGATGTAGGATTATGAACTATAATTATCCGTTTCCGTTTGTGTCTTATTCATACCGTATGCAGTGCAAATTTCTAGGACTTCATAGCTTAGAATATCGCCGTATGGTCCATGATCTTACCTTCTGTTACAAACTGGTGAATGGCGCTACTGCTGTAAATAGTGTAAATTTTATCGTCGTAAATGCAAACAAAACTAGGGCCGGATCCCTCAGCAAACTATCAGCAAAACATTCAAACCTTGATGTCAGAAAGTTTTTCTATAGTAACCGTATCGTAAATTGTTGGAATCTGCTTGACGTGCGTACGGTTCACTCCAACTCGCCAGCCTCTTTCGCTGCTTCCCTCGAAAAACACTCAGAAATTGAGCGCCTCCTTCGGGTTTACAACTTTTAGCTTTTGCTTTACTGTAAGTGTATTGTCGTATACTGTAAACATCTTCAATGCTGTTCGTTTGACAAATTAGCTATCTCCACCTAAAGTCCGTACAGCTTGTTCTGTTGCACTACTCAATATGCAGTACTGTATGTATTCACATATCCGTACAATGTTGTGTGGTCTGCAGTGCACTCCGCTGTTATGGGCTGGTGTGTTCTCTTTATTTCACCGTTTGTTGAATAAAGATATTGATTGATTGATTGCATGCCTCTTACGGCCTTGGTGGAGGACAAGATCCTGTGCATGCACGGCGGCCTCAGCCCGGATCTGACCAGTTGGGATCAGCTGCGTAAAATCGAGCGTCCCGTAGCTCCGAACGATCGCGGAATGATCATCGACTTGCTGTGGGCGGATCCGGACAAATGGGCTCGAGGTTGGCAGCCCAATCGACGCGGCGTCTCCCACATTTTTGGGGCGGATGTGGTGAACAACTTCTGCAAGAATATGAACATCGATCTGATCGCCAGGGCACATCAAGTGGTGGGAGAAGGCTACGAGTTCTTCGCCAATCGAGCTCTCGTCACCATCTTCTCGGCTCCCAACTACTGCGGAGAGTTTGACAACTCGGCGGCTCTCATGGCTGTGGATGAGAATCTGCGATGCACCTTTCAAGTCATCCGACCTTCCAGAAAGCGCAAACGCCAGGAATGATCGTCGTACACTACACTATACTAACCTTCACATACCCAACTAACATTGCGGCCATTCCTTCGCTAATGATATGCTCGGTTTCTTCAGTGTCTGTGTGTCCGTATGTGTGTGCGCGTGTACGACCGAAACGTAGGCTACTAACAGCTGAATAAAATATAGGTCCTGATGTTCATGCCGAACACAAACTGCATGGCAATTGGTTCATGTTCTCCGAACGCGATATCAATGCGTCCATGAACATACGTACGCTTCCGCTAGAAACGGAACGGGTCATTCTCATTTTTGTTATTTCTTTCGGTCGGAGATGGTCCTTGGTCTTACTTACGGTTTGCTTGCGCTTTCTTGTGTCAGAAGCACATATCGAGCTCTCTGTCGATGGATGACGGGACAACTTTCCTCCACGAAATCCACCCGTTGTTTCTTTGAGCTCAGTGTCAATGGAGAACGCTTGGGGCGCGTGCTGATGCAATTGGATGATGAAGCGGCGCCGAAGGCTGCGGATGCATTTCGCTCTCTTTGCATCGGTGTTTGGACCATTGATCAAGAAGCCTGTAAGACAGTGTGAATTACGTGCTATTGCAGAATAGTAGTAGAAAAGCCATGTTATGTGTTCGCATACTAAAGACATGTCGTGCTTCTAGCTTCTTTGAGCAATACAAAAGAATGGACACCCATGGCCACGCTCTGCGTACGCGGGGCGTATTTATTTACTATTCCGATGTGAAAGGATCCATGATTATTGATTGATTTTCAGATTGCAACGGGTCGAGTAGTGGACGGATTGGACGTTCTTCAGAATCTGCTCAATGAGCATGGCGATGCTACAGCCGGCGTACCAAGGGCACATGTTCATATCAGCCGGTGTGGCGAAGAACCATAGGCATGCCATGCCATAGCCTTCAGATTTTTCGATGGCTTTATGTGTATGTAATTTATTGCGGAATACTACTCCATGACGTATCCTGTTGCTTGGTGTGCAATTAGTAATTCCTGGTACAGAAGAGAAAAACTTTTCTTTGTAACAATTGAGACTACGAGCTAAGCTGCAGTTAGAGCAGACAACACGAAAACGGGTAATAAGCATTCGACGCAACTGACGCCATCGACGCCACTGACGCCTATGGCAGATCTAAACCGCGCAATAAATTGATAACGCCAAGGAGCTTCAGGTACAGGAGGTGACAATCGACCAGCAAATTCTTGGTGTTGGGACGCGGTTCAAGTTTTGAGTACTGGGTTTTGGGTTTTTTTGGCTCTTGCAAAGCAATAGTTGGCGTCAATATTTCTTGCCGTACAGTAAAATTATCTCAGGATCTAGCCAACATAGAGCAAAGGGGTCAAAAATCTGTTGATAAGTTTCAGCAGAAATGAAAAAAACCGCATGCATCTCTGATCCAAACCAATTCAAAAAATTTAACTTTTACCCAAAAATTGTCAAAAATCAAATTTAACTCCTCCTGTCCTCAGTGAATTCAATGGCCATTTGATGGCTGTCCAATAGCCATTTTGACAGCCATTTTCCAGCTGGAAAACGACCATTATGGCCATCAACAGCCGTTTCTGCCGTTTTTTTATTTTTTGTCACTCCACACTACCATGAGTTGAAGGAGCGAAGAGAGAAGGCAGAATGAGTCAAGAGTGATAACATTTGCACATGTGGGCTAAATCCTGGCTAATAATCCCTGTTATCACAGGAAAAACGAAGGAATAACAAATTTCCGCATCTCCTGCCACTTTGGGGGGGGGGGGGGGGTGCGGGGCAATGATATGAAAAATAAGAAATGGTGGCAATGGCTGTTGATGGCCGTTTTCCGGCTGGAAAACAGCAATAAAATGAGTAATTTCTATATTACACAGGTGCATGGCTGGACTTAGGCTTTAGACTTTGGCTGAGGCTTAGGCTGAGGCATACCCCTCTGTATCCAATACTTAAAGGCGGGGGGTAACGTTAGGGTTCCAGCAAGAATTTTCAAAAATGCACACCACCATTGAATAGAGAATTTTTTTCTGCCCATATGCGTCATATGTCAAAAAGTTGTAGCTATGACCGTTTTTGAGTAACATAGGGTTTTCGATGTCACTTTCCCATAGCTGTGGACTATTGAAATCCCATAGTTGCGTTTTGCTGTCTGTCGTGTTGATGGCGCAGTTTATGAACAAGGGGTATGGACAGCTCCAGCTGACCCTGAACTCTGTTTTTCTACCATCGTTCATTCGACTTCAGCATAGGAATGATCATAGTCCTTTCATCATGGTCCATAAGAGCGTGAATATAAACTGCGCAATCACGATGATTGGTAGCAAAACGCAACTATGGAATTTCAATAGTCCACAGCTATGGGAAAGTGACATCGAAAACCCTATGTTACTCAAAAATGGTCATAGCTACAACTTTTTGACATATGACGCATATGGGCAGAAAAAAATTCTCTATTCAATGGTTGTGTGCATTTTTGAAAATTCTAGCTGGAACCCTAACGTTACCCCCCGCCTTTAAGCCTTCACCTAAGCCTCAGCCAATCTCAAAACCAATCTGAAAAACCAAAATCCAATCTAAAAACCCAAAACCCGATCTGAAAACTCAAAACTCAATCTTGAAAACCCATAACCCAGTCAGAAAACCCAAAACCCAGAAACTTGAACTGAGTGGTGTAGCATACTTGGGTAGAAAGAAATGCATGTAAAAAGGCAGTTTTTCATCAATTTCTTAGGTTGTCAGTGTGGTGGGGAAGAGTTAACACCACCACTGCAACAGTTTAGACCTTTGATGATGGGATTTGAAGACAGCTGGCTCTGTTCTGTGTGCATTGGTTGGAGGTCAGCAAAATACACTTTTGTCTACAAGCTGAAAAAGCCATACCATTTGGGAATGGGTTAACGCCGACTCCACTATTGAAAAGAGTGAAGAAAGTTGGGTTATATGTATTATTATACTTTGACTTGATTTGGCCTCTGTGGCATGCCATGAACCTGAGAAAAACGGATATGCCCAAAATTGCTTGAGTGATGTCTCCTGTACTTTACCTCCTTGGTAACCCGCACTGCGAAGTTTAGTTCTGGCATTTGATGGCGTCACGCCACTAGGCGCTGATGGAGTCCATAAGTTATGTACTCCTAGAGAGAAAAGGCCCACTTCTTTTTCTCTAGGAGTACATAACTTACTGAAGGAGTCCATGGCTCTATCAGCGCCTACTATAGGTGGCGTCGATGGCGTCAGTTGCGTAGAATGCTTATTACCCGAAAACGAAACGAAAGACAGAGACAACGAAGAGGTAGTCCATTTCCGTGCGTGATTATCCATTGCGTGATTATTCATTGCGTGATTATTCAGTGCGTGATTGTGAACCTTCGACCCATCAGTGAATTAGATCAGTTGCAGCTGCATTTCGCTGCGAGAGTTGCACAACAAGAGTGGTATTTTTAATTATAAATTTTAATCAAAAAATGCAAACAGTGTATTTTTTGCATGCGATTAGTTATTGCAGGAATGTTCTTGTGTTCACTCCTATGCTAGGCTTAGGCTTAGGCAAAGGCTTAGGCTAGTCTAAGCCTAGCCTATGTGTGCAATCTAGCCTAAGCCTTGCCTAAACCTAAGCCTAAGCCTAGCCTAAACCTAAGCCTAGCCTAGGAGTCAACACAAGACACAATCGCGGTCAAAAATACATTGTTTGCATTTTTTGATAAAAATTTGTAATTAAAAATACCACTCTTGTTCAGTCTCGCAGTGAAATGCTGCTGCAACAAACAGATCTAATTCACTGATGGGTCGAAGGTTCACAATCACGCACTGAATAATCACGCAATGAATAATCACGCAATGGATAATCACGCACGGAAATGGACTACCTCAACGAAGGGTAGGGCTAAAAGGCGGACGCGGACGCGGACGCTGGGTTAAAAGGCGGACGCGGACGCGGACGCTGGGCTAAAAGGCGGACGCAGAAAAAGCGGACGCGGCGATAGATTTGCATCCGCGTCCGCCATTTAGTCCAATCTGCTGACTCTTCTTTCTACCACTTTGGTGGGTAATGGGCTAAAAAGCGGACGCAGAAAAAGCGGACGCAACATTGCATGTGTAACCACCATGCTCAGCAGTCACTACTATCTGATCAGGGTACTGCTGTACATCGCTACAGGGAATTTCTTTCACAATGTGATCAAATGAAGCAAGTTGTGTTATTTCAAAAGGATGTGACTTATGCTTTAGGCTTAGGCTGAGGCTTAGGCTGAGGCCTACCCCTCTGCATCCAATACCTAAGCCTAAAGCCTAAGTCCTATCCTTAGCACATGCAATATTGCGTCCGCTTTTTCTGCGTCCGCTTTTTAGCCCATTACCCACCAAAGTGGTAGAAAGAAGAGTCAGCAGATTGGACTAAAAGGCTGACGCGGATGTAAATCTTGCGCCGCGTCCGCTTTTTCTGCGTCCGCCTTTTAGCCCAGCGTCCGCGTCCGCGTCCGCCTTTTAACCCAGCGTCCGCGTCCGCGTCCGTGTCCGCGTCCGCCTTTTAGCCCCACCCGACAACGAACGTTGAACGGTCAACGAACGATTCGACGAAAGGAAAGGACATTTTGATGGCCTAATGGCCTATTTCCGTAAAATGCTTGTGTCCAGGTATTGTTCAAAGAAGCCTGTAATATTTTGATGTCTGCCTAGATGTATTCGAGGACGTTTCGCGGCTTGAACGAGTCTTCCTCAGAAGAAGAGTCGGGCGAAAGCGATTCTTCAGTTTCCGACGAGGAAAAAGAGAAGGGGCGGTCGAACAGCAGCGAAGACAGAGAATCCAGCTCCAGCAGTAGAAATGCTTCTTCGGACGAAGACGAAGTTGATGAAGAAGAAGATCTCACTCCTGAAGCAGCTGTACGTATGCTGTTTTTTATGCCTTTTTGTGCAGTACGTATGTATATACGTACAGTACGTATTGTGTGTATACGATGTGCATTACTTACAGTCGTAAAAGCGTTATATTGTAATATGAACGAAATATCAAGACACAGGCTGCGTAGAAACGTCAAGACGACGTCCAAACTTGGTAACTTGTTGATATGACTTTTCTGCGTAGCATTTGCTTTGATATTCCGTATATTCCGTATATGTATTGTAATGATTGAATCAGTGTGCCAATTGTGTGTCGAATGTGAATTTACAGGAAATCGCTATTATTGCCAAATTCTCTGAAGCATTGAAGCTGTCCAGCGATGACAAGAAAATAGAAGCGAAGAACTTGTTTCAAGACATCATACGGCAGTCTTCACGCTATTTCAAGGTTAGGAAAACTTGCCTAGTCTGCCAGTAGGAGTTGGCAGTTGACTTGCACGCCGTCCCGCTACTAGGTGCTGACAGGGTGGCCAGATCCAGTCAGCCGAAAGTACTAGGCCCTGCCAAATCAGTACCAAATCATACTATACCTGTGTTTTGGCCAAATAACAAGCCTTTTCTAACAAAATTCAGCAAAAATTCGATAATTTTGTGCGATTATTTGAATGTAAATAACTAAGCTACCTGCTGATGAGCGGCGTTTTATACAAATATCTGTACATTTTCATGAAATACCTCGCCGAAGGCGAGAAAATTTTCCAAAATAACTCCAAAATGTCCCCAAAAACAAGCATTTTGTGCGCATACACAAAAAATTTCACCTATTTTGACCCAGACTTGAAATAGTACTAGAATAGTACTAAAAGTACTAGGCCAAATTTTCGGTACTAGACAGGGATGAAATAGTACTAGGTTTAGTACTATAGTACTAGGGTTGGCCACCCTGGGTGCTGATAGAAGGCGCTGATAGAGTCATGGACTCCTTCAGTAAGTTATGTACTCCAAGAGAGAAAAGGCCCACTTCTTTTTCTCTAGGAGTACATAACTTACTGAAGGAGTCCATGACTCTATCAGCGCCTAGAGTCCGATGCATGTACCGCTTCAAAGCATGGACCTCTTCAATTTTAGTACGGGATTTTCAATCGGTCCAACCGAATTCAAGAAGTCATTAGAATTATGGACTGCTGTAACATATTTGGACCACACGAAAAACCCGTACTATAATTCAAGAGGTCCTTGTGTTGAAGCGGTCCATGCATCGGACTCTATCAGCACCTACTGTCTTCTCAGCTGCGCACAGCACACCGACGCCGGAGCACCGATATGCCATGTACTCCTGAAATTTATATACTAAACTATGTAGGAGTTCGTGAAGAGGTTACGGCGATCGCAAAACGAGAAACGCAAGCAAAACTCAAAAGTGGAACTGCCAACTCCTACTGGCCAGACTATAGTAATGTGTGCACAGCAAGGAAAACTTTGACTCATTGAGTGGATTCTTAGGAGTATGGATCTTTGGCCTTCAAGGGGATTCAGTACTCGTCTCTCAAGAATGTTGCTTGTATTCAAGCAGCTGAAAGGGACTCGTCTGCAGCAATTGAATCATTTTCAAAGGTGCTTTTTTGGAAGAGAAAACGTTATTTTGCTGATGTTCTTAACAGTTACGTGTCATATGGTATGGTTATGGATAATACCGTGAATTGTAGGCCTTGGACTTAGATTCGTCTGACGTGTGGCTATGGCATGACTTGGGCGTTGAGGCTTCAAAGAGCGAGAACTATCGTCTTGCCAGACAGGCTTTCGAAGGAGTGAGCAAGTGCTCTAGATATTCACATGTTTTTGCACATCTTATTCGCCGACTCTTTATTTACTTTTCTTCTAGGGGCTAAAGCGGGACCCGAACAGTTGGAGGTGTTTGGACAAGCTGATATCAGTCCTTTATATTCTGGGCGATTATGCCAGTAAGTTCCCAACCTACGTATGTAGTGTGTACGGTCTATAGTCTGGCCACGAAGAGTTTGCTGTGGAACTCAAGTCGATTTTTGTAAAACAGGGATAAACGCCGATTTCTGTTCATGCTTCCGCTAAGTGTTCTGTAGGGAATTCTTTGTGGCCACATAGATAGTGATTGCATTTTTGTAACATTTGTTTGTCAGACACACGTACAGAAGCACGTTTCAGACTGTTTGGCGTTGATTGCTCAAGCCTTGGAGAGGGAGGAGGAGTACGTACGTGGTCACGTGTTGAAGAGCGAGATACTCAAACTCGGTCCTTATTACCTGGAGCTTGCGAAATGTTCGAAGGCACTGCAGCAGACTTTGGAAGTGCCCGAAGAAGAAAGAGAGAAGGTATATGACGTTCTAGCTTGTCCCACTGCGTTGAATTAGACACCACACAGTACGTACGCAAAGTGGAAAAATCAGTTGTTGAACTTTCACACAGATTGTGAGCAAGCTGGCTGCACTGTCTCAAAGGATCGCGGCTGCACCTGCTCAAGAAAGTGATGCTAAGCGGCAGCCGGCGAAGCCTTTGACGGAAATCAGGTATGTGCTGTGTTCTTCTCTCTCCGTTTGAACCCTGTGACGTTATGTTGCCGTGCAATTGGTGGCGTGAGTTGCAGCTGGGAAGCTCTTGGTGAAGCTCTTGTGACGCAATACTACCGCTTTCTTCGGAAGGGAGTGGTAAGAACAAGCCTTGTTTGCGTTCGTGCTGATGCCGAGTATTGTATACAGACGTACTGTACGTACATGCGTGCATTGCAGGGAGCATTTACGCCTCTGTCACTCCAACCGTGGGTTCAGAGCCTCAGATCTGCAGTAGACAGCGCTCCTTCACAGACGCTAGAGCTGTCGTCTGAACAACATGTAGTGCCGATAGATCCGGTCGTTTCAGAAATGGTGGAAACCTTGGTGGCTCTTACGGCAAAGAAGTTCACGAGTAAGCACAAATGTTGCCAGCTGCTTTGTGGGGTAAGGTAAAGTCGGAGGCCATGCTTTTTTGCTATCCAAACAGTCGTCAATCCAATGCTGACCCATTTGCATTTGTCTCGTAGCCACTCGGTATGTTAGGTTGACTGAGGAAACGCTGTGTCCGACTTTTCCCCACAGTACCATTCATGTTACTTCGGTTAGAAGTATTTGTAGCAGCTTTGTTCGTTCATACACTCTCAGCTGTTTTGCGTGTATATGTGTATCAGGCGTTCCGTCGTCGCAGTTGGTGACGTGCAGCGGTGAAATGAGTAGTTCCGTGGACTCTGGGACGGAAGGGGAGCCGCCGTCTACAGCCGCTCAGAGTTCGGCGGACGAATCCTCTTCTGCCATACCACCACGACGAGCAACGACGACGAGCGCCATGGACTCCTCGATGGCACCCGGTTCGAGACAACAGCGAAAGAGGGGAAAGAGCGGGGGAGCAGGCAAACAGCGCAGTTCACCCGCAGGAGGAGGGGGAGGGGCGGCGTCGGTGTTCAAGCGGCGTTCTTCGCGCCTCGTGCCCGGTTACACCATCGAAGACGACTATCTGCGCGTGAGGAAGGCGTCGCTGGCCGAGAGAATTCGAGATTGCCTGCCGGAGAGGCTGAGAAATGGGCGTGGGGGAAAGGGCGCGAATGTCTCCTCCTCCGCCTCCTCCTCTCTCACCTCCTCCCCTGTGAAAGGAGGAGGACTGGTAGTGGTGAATGCGGAGGAGAGGAAAGGGGATAATACGTCTGCGTCCTTGCCGCCCAAGCAAGCGACGCTGGAGGAACTGGAGCAGTTTTTGAGCGAGCAGGACGGACGGGGACTGCACAGGATATTGACGGCGTATCTGGAGTTGCTGTGCGACAGCTACGAGCGGACTGAGTGGAGCGGGAGACTGAAGCTGGCCTTTGTGCGCGCCACGGAGGCCTGGAGTCGTCAGGAGCAGCTGTTGACGCCGTGGAACGAGGACGCGGCGCCCGACCGACTGCTTCGCTGCGCCCGCATTCGCCTGCTCTACGCCGAATTACACGTGCTGGCTGGCGTGTCAGGTATGTACGTATTCGTACAGAACAATTAATATTTTATGTACGTATTACGTGGAATATGTTACAGTGCGATGTAATTCGGGTTTCCTCAGCCCATTTCCAGTTGGATTCATTGGATAAGGCACAAGATTGGTCAAAGGGGTGGTCCGAATTACGTACCCCGCTCGCACTACCTTACCTTGAGCACTATACACGCTGTACGTTGATTGCCCTTTTCTAGGCCGAAATCTGACAGCCACAAAGCGTCTTCTGTTTCAATTCCGCGCCAATCTGGAACTGCTGGCCTCTTTCGAGTCTGAGTTCGGTGGCTCCTTCGCTGCTCGCGTTCACTGGCTCACGTCATTCCTGAACAAGAACTCCGAGCTGCGTCGCGCTTCCCTGCTCAATTGCCGTCGGCACCTGAAGGAGGCGGATATTCGTCTACCGAATGTTGGCGCGCGGTTGTCGAAGGACGTTGTCGAGAGGAAACTGGACGAATTGGAGCGAGAAAAGATGCTCACCCAGATACAACACGTGTTCCAGGAAGGACGCTATCAAGATGTGGTGAGTGTGCTCCTGCCGGCGTTGTCAGCAAAATGCGCAGAAGCGGAAGAGACGGTGGGTGACGAGGAGGTGGAGGAGGAGGAGGAAGGTGATTGGTTGAGAGGAGACCCGGGCGAGACGGAGACTCGCTATCAGCAGCTGCTGCTTCTGTCTCAATCCTATCTCCAGCTGGGCGACCCGCTCAGCGCCCTGCATTATTTGCTTTCGCCGATTCGCTACGCCTTGGATCGATTTCGCTGCGTGGACGTCTCACAGAAGGACAATTGGCTAGATGAATTGGAGATGCTGATGCGGCGATTACAGAGCGCCATGTCTGCAGCTTGGAGCGCGCAACCACCCTCTTCTCCATCTATGTACGCAGCTCTGGCACCGCTGTTGATCTCTGTGATGGTGGTGCAGATGGAGCGAGTGCCGGAGAATAGTCGGCGTATGCCCAACGCGGAGCTGTACACGCCCTGGCTGCTGCTCTATCGTATGGCGAAGGAGGTGGAGGAGGAGGAGGGCGAGCTGACGGAGGATGGGTTAAGGGCGTGGTGGCGCATGGCGGACTCGTGTCGCGTGCTGTTGGCGCGCAGGAGTCTGATGCTGTTGCGGCTGGCGCACGAGGAGTTCGGCGCCCGGCATCAGTGCACGCTGGGCGACGGGCGCCTGCTGTTGTACGCGGCGGAGGAGCTGCAGGATGCGTTAAAGCTGCCGGCGGTGGCCGCCTGCCTGCCCAGCGGCTGTCACGACGACATGCTGAACGAGGCGGAGCAGTGCTTCTTCTGTCTCTACCAGTACCCGCAGAAGCGCAAGCGACACCTGGACTCGCACGCCGTGGACCAGATCCAGCTGAGCTGGGACCGGGCCGCGCTCCTCTTCGACTTCCTCCGACCCGAAGAACTGCCGGAGTTCGACGAGAAACGACACAACTCCATCTCGGCCGACACTGTGCAAATGCTCCTGAGAATTCAGAAGTTGGTGCCCGAGTGTCTTAACGCAGGTAGGAGTATGTAGTAGCTACAATATGTCTGTGTACTCGTACCTATGTTCGTTCTGCTCTGGTGCATAGACTTGGTATGTGGTAAGAGTGACACTGCAATGACGTGATTTCGTATGACTTTGCTGCTGTTTGTTGCAGAAAGTTTCTCTCCCAAATTTGATGCCTACTTGGCGGACGGGGAAGAAGAGTTTTGGATGGGTCTGAATGCACAGGACGAGCCTATCATCGGTCTGCTCTACTATCTGATGGGCGACTACTACCAGAAGAACGCGGACTTCGACAAAGCCAACACATACTACGCCCTGGACTTGTGCGTGTCACCGGATCGATTTGACAGCTGGGGAGGCTTGGCCCTTACTCGCATTGGCAAATTACAGGAGTACTTGCATTCGGTAAGAAATTGCAACCAATGGGGCGCCACAGACGTACTCCGAGTTTGGAACCACTTCATTTTGACCGAAACGAACGTCAATTACCACGTCTTTGAATTACAGACTCGATTGTTCACACGCACGTTTCGGAAAACGGAGTGAGTTCGAAGCGAACCCGGAGATTTTACACGTTGAAGCATAGTCAGGGCTCCGAACTCGGAGTTTACGTCTGTTGCGCCCCAATGAATGCCTAAGGCACATGCGTGAGTGTCACTTGTCGTACATACTTTGACTCTGGTGTCAGTGGGACGTTGGAGTTACTGTACGTGCGTGCATAGCACATGCGCCTGTATTGATCTGTGTGGCGAAGTGGCTAAGGGTTAAGTTGGGAAATGAAATAGAAATTCTAATGATAACTTGCGCAAGTTGGGGTTTGAAAACATTTCGAGTGAATAAGCCTATTTTATCAGCTATTGGGAAAAGATTATGTTCCCAGGTAGAAATCGAAGGATCTGGGGGTCATTGAATGTACGGTAGAATTAGGAAATTAGGAAAGGTTTGCAATAACAAGATCGAGTGAGTAGCCAAAACAAGCAGGGCCAAAACAAGAGCGAGCATAAAAAGAAGAGGCGAATGTGTCACGTGGTCCTTTGCATTACGGTGGATTGGTTGAGTCGTGTTGTTGTGACCGTACGTGAGTACTTGATAATTTCTTGAGTAACTCGGGTAAGGTTTTGGGCCAGCACAGCGTAATGTACGGCGGTGAGATAGTATGGAGTACGCTACATCTCCAGTATTATCAAAGTCGTTCTGTTTAGGTATCGGTCTAGTAATACTGACAGACTTGGTAATTATAGTACAAATTATAATTCTAGGACCCATGTATTATTTATCTCGAGAACTACGCGACGTAGAGCAAAGCGGTCAAAACTTCCACGGATAACTTTAGCTCGCCTCTCCAATAAAAAAAACCGTTTGTCTCCAGCTGCTCTCAGTGTCGAGATCTCGCCAAATTCCTTCAGCACTGAAATCGTGTCACCTTTCGGCAGACGATAAACCACGCAAACCACGACACCCTACGACCCTGTACGCCCGATGCGCATTTTCATCGTCTTCATCACGTATGCTTATTTCTGCCATTTTGATTTTTCGGGAGTTTGCGAGGTTTAGAATTGCCCAATGGTCCACGCCCGATTTGGCGATTTTAGTACTGAAGAAATTTGGCGAGATCTCGACACACAGAGCAGCTGGAGACAAACGGTTTTTTTTATTGGAGAGGCGAGCTAAAGTTATCCGTGGAAGTTTGACCGCTTTGCTCTACGTCGCGTAGTTCTCGAGATAAATAATACATGGGTCCTAGAATTATAATTTGTACTTTTGTAGTCAGTCCGTCCACTCTATTTGGCCCTTATGTAGAAATCGATAATTAGTAGCCGTTGAAAAGGTTAGTACGTAGGCACCTTCTCTGTTCTATCTTGTAATGAGTCTGAGCGAGCGAGCCACTGGTCAACTTCCATGTTAGACGTCATTCTCATATTTTCGAATAAGATCCGTCTCGTCTTTTTCATCCATTTCGCCCGTCCAGTCCACACGTAGTACGCTCCTGTAATTGATAGTTCTTTCTTATGCTGTAGCGTGTGTGCATAACCAACGTCTAAAGCGCCTCGTCAGTCTAGGTAGTTATATCATCGGAAACGCCTGGCAATGTAAACAAGGTGTGGAGACACCAACAGCTAGTTAGCCAACCTATTGGCTGTATTTTCACTCCTAACTTATTTCGTGCAAAGGTGGCAGTGAGCGCACCTAGTGTCAACAGTGCGATACGTTGCTGGGTCCCTTGTCCTTACTCAGCGTGCTGTTTGGTTTGAAGTCTGGCCTTCTCATACTTTGTGCTTTCGACTATATTGGCTTGTGTTCTGGTGACATTGTAGCTGCGAATAGAGGGTCTGCAAAACTTTTTTGCCAACGTACATTCCTCATGCGTGCGGTCATGTATTCTGTGCTCGGATTCAAACAAACCAGTCATCCGCATTATGCCATCACCAAAAAATTTATTCTGAATGGACGAGCGCTCAGGTGCTGAATGCATTGATGCTTCACCATTTTGCATTCTATTCGTTTGTCAGTCCGCCAAGTGACTGGTGATGAAATATATTTCCGCTCGTTGCTATGCTCTCTTCCTGTTTCTCACAGAATGACAGTTTTTGTTTTTAACATCGACTGAAACTCTCGGCTCTCGCTTTCATCTGTTGCTATTGGAGCTGGATCTCATCTCGTTAGCCGGTTTCAGTTAGCTGTGTGCTACTCACATGCGAGAGAGTAGCTGAATGAGTGTTACGAACGTCTATAGGTACTCTATGGAATAAGACGTGCAGATCCGATTTGCACATTATTCCAGCTTTCTTCCCATAATATGAAAGGAGAGAGCAGCTTCTGTTGGAAGCTGAGGCACATCGCACTGCTGACTGTGCTTTGTTGGCTGGGCAAGAACTGCGTGATTGCACTGTGGTGTTACTGCTTGCAACTGATCTATAGGCTACTGGGAGATTGTCCTCGACATCAGGAAGTGTCACTGCGCTTCACTCCAACTGTCTTGACTCATCCCAAGCCCTGTTCAGGCGCTGAGAATTTGGTGGTTTTTACGCCCAGCGCCCCAGTGGATTTTCGAATGCGTGAAGCAATCAGAAACACATGGGCTTCGGAGTTTCGAGACGGGGACAATTCTGCCAAATTCTTGTTTCTGGTGGCCAGATTCGGAAGTTCCTACGTGGATTCGACCGTTCTTGCGGAAGCAGAGCAGTATGATGATTTGCTGGTGCTGGATTTCAGGGACAGCTATTCGAATATGTCGCTGAAGATTCTAGGTGGCCTGCGTTGGATTGGACAAAGTTGTCCTCACGCCAGATTTATTCTCAGGACGGACTCGGATATGATCGCCTTCCGGTCGAGTTTGGATACTTTTCTGCAACAGCTAGAAGCCAGCTTTCATTCCAGTCTCATTGTCGGGTACTGTCGACCGTGGGATTGTGTGACTCGCTTGCCCTTCTCCAAGGGGTGCATGTCCACGCGGAGCTATTCCGCCAGTTTTTATCCTGGCTACTGCTTCGGGTTCGGCTATTTGCTCAGTATGGATGTGCTGCATATGGTCTTTCGTCGATTGGCCGCGTTCGATCATCCCTATTTCCAGTTGGATGATATTTTGGTGACGGGATTGCTGGCGAAGGATGCGACAAGGCTCAATCATCCGCGCTTGTTCAACTATGAAATCCCCTTCGATACTGTGTCACCTTGCGATGCAGATGGAAGAATTGTGGTCGGCGGATACTCGGATCCGATCCAGTTGCAGATGGCTTGGAAGGAGATGAGGGAAAGAGAAAGACAGCTCTGCGCATAATAATGATAGTACCGTATTTTTGGGTGTATAGCCCCATGGGGCTATACAAAAATCGAGAGGTCTGATGGGGGGTTATACACTGGGGGGGGGGGGATATACACTGGGGGGATATACATGGGACAAAATTTATGTTTTTGAGAGCTGTGTAGAGGCATGTTTTTGAGGTCAAAAGTACGTGTTTTAGGGCATAATCGCGGTCAAAACAGGGTTATTCTAGTATAAGACATGCTCAGCTAAGCTTATAGGCATGGTAGCATGTTGTAGGAGTAGCTATAGCTAGCTTATGACCAGCTTACATAGGTAGGTTAGGTACCTTCCAGTACATGGGGGGTTATACACCAGGGGGGATATACATAGGACAAAATTTATGTTTTGCCAATGGGGGGTTATACACTGGGGGGGGGATATACTCAGGGGGGATATACACCCAAAAATACGGTATTGCATTGTCCAATTGTCTGTTTTTGTGCTCGGCCAGCTTCATATCATCAATCAATAAATAGCCTTGCGCTCAGTTTGATATGCTTGATCAACATGTGGCACTATGAAAAACACCATGAACGGAACGGAATTGTAATGACACTGGGCGTTGTTAACGCACACACAGCTGTAGTAACCATCATGGGTGTTGATGCGGTCAAAGCATGTGAGTACGTATACGGCTTTTTGTATTGCAGGTGGACATGTTTATCAGTCAGGACAGTGGTGCGTTGGTGGAGAAGGAGATTGTGAAGATTCTGCGCTGTTTCCAGCGGGCTCTACAGCTGCGTCCCAATCACGCACTGCTCAGGATGGAGTGCGGTGGAATTTGCTACGAAGTTCAGGGATTCTTCTCCAGGCTCAACAAGAGAGTAAGCTCCACGTACGTTCGCTCTTCCGCTATGCAAGTTATGTACCTGTAAAAGCGCATCTTAGCTGCGAATACAAATAGCCTATTTACAGTGCGTCTGGTAGTACACCCGTGGTCACCTAGCCGATTGGTTTCAAGCAAGGCATGCTTATGCTTACAGACTGTGCCACGTGTAGTGAAGGAGAAAGCGGCTACACTACGGACGGAGTATCTGCACAAAGCAGCAACCATTTACTCAGACTTGTTGGAAGGAAAAGACTCGACACCGGCGCAGACAAATGAAGAAAGCGAAGGCGGTGACGACGACGATGATGATGATGATGACAAATGGCTTCAGCACTACATGATGGGAAAAATCAAGGAGAAGCAGGGAGCTCCACCTTCACAGGTACATGCCACCTACTTTGTACAGTGGCAAAACACACACCGTTATCGTTTCTTTGCGCAAGCGAAGGTGGCATCCACAGCTCATTACAGCAGTGAGTGCTTTACCTCGAAAGTGCATGGACACGCACATGTTACTGCATATACTGTGCTACCTGACGCAAAACGCAGTCCACGATGGCAATCTGTACTTTTTTCTCGATGGACCGGCCATTGGTGCGCCATTTTGTAAGTAGGTACTATTGTATTTATTATGCAGGTTCTTGGCCACTACCACCGGTCCGCCTACTTTTTGGCGGCGGCAGGAGCCAAGTATCCGGAGAAGATTCGCTATGGTTACGACACGCGCATGGGCTTGGAGGCGTTGGAGATGCACTATCGGACGCACGCATCCATCCTCAAGTGGCTGGAGGCGAACAAGTGCAATCTGTCTGAGTTGAAGGTCATGCGTCGCTACGCCACAATCTTCAGAGAACACGGCGTCTGCCGTCACGAGTATCAACAGCAGGAGCAAGCAGCGGGGTAAAGACAATCACAGTCAGACAGACAGACAGACAGACAGACAGACGGCCATTGAATTCAATTCACTGGAGGAAGGAGAGATCCATTATAGTCGATGAAGTTGCTTTCTCATATTTCGCTTTTGTTTCACAGACGCAAAGCTCCTAAAGTCCTGTTCAAGTGCTTTCCGGAGGTTGTGGACTTGGTGGATGAGCTGGTAGACGAGGTGGCGAAAAAGGAGCGAAAGGAGGATGCGGATACGGTTTCGGAAGTTGTGGAGGAATTGGAGGAGCGAGTTGTGCTGGAGCAAGAACTGACACTAATGTGTACGGATGCGATGCGTCTGGTTATCAAGCGCTTCTTCAATCACTACAAGGCCTATTATCGCTTGGCCAAGGCCTATCAGAAGCTGTGGCCTGTCCAGGTACATAGGATGCAGTTCAGCTGAAGTACAGTATGTTATGTCGTGGAGCTACGGGCGTTTAGTTAGTATCAGCATCATAAGATTATTTGTAGAATTTGTCGAAATCGAGGTTAGTGTTGGTTGGTCCGACGCTAGAGTTGAAGGATAAGAAGGAACGGATTGCTCTACCTCTCTTTCAAAGTCAAACGAAGAAAGGCGGCAGCTCTACCAACATATTCGAGGTGCAATAAATGTTTGCCACGCTGATGCATGTCACCTACTGCGACTCCACACCGTTTGAACTGAACTGATGTTTTGGTTTTAGGGTATCTTTCGCATACCGCAGGACGATATTGATCGAAACGGCAGCTTCAATGCACATATGCTGCGTGCTCTGGAGTTGTTACAGGATGTGCTGAAAGCCAGCGGAACTTATCAGTTGCTGATAGACCTTGCTTTTCAACTGGCCAAAAAACCGGAGAAACTGGAAAAGTAAAACCGCACCGCACATCTTTGCAAATGGCTGCTTGCACACTCGTACATTGCATTTTGGTGGGAGTTTGTTTGCAGGAAGTTTCTATCTGACGTGGATCGTGGAATCATGTGTCAGCGCTTTGTGGACGCTGGTGTCACGCTTATGACGTCACGATGGTCGAAGGCTGAGGCGACACATTTGGAAGCGGCCATTTTGGCAGGTGTCGAGCTTCTGCCTGTCTTACAGCGACTTCTACAGCGTCAGAAAGCCACTTCAGCGCGACATCACACTGAGCTGGATATGAAGAAGGCCAGAGTGCTAGCGCGACAGATATGCCAGAGCATCGCTGGATCCGAACACAATAATATGGTAAGCCAGTTGGCCTACAGCGAATTTTATGCGCACTTAACCCCATAAGACTGCATAGCGCAGTGCTGCCTCATGGTCGCTGTGGCAGGCAGTATTATTGACAAGGTCGTATAGGTGAGAAAATGCTGCTTGGTAGATCGGGAGGCAGCGCGGTAGAATTGCGTACTACAAGGGCTATTGCACTCATCAAAGACAAGACTAGGATCGTGTGTTTGTTTTAAGATGGAGCTCTCAGATGGGCAGTTTTTCCACCAGCTGGAGACGTTTGTGCGACAGATTGCTACTGCGACTGTTGCGGATTCTACTGCATTGGAAAAGGTTTCCGATTGTAACGTGCGTGGCTGTGGCTCTGCTGTGTACGTACGTACATGGTGTGTGAATTCGCGTTTCCTCTATCGTGGTATGCGTTTTAAAGGAACAGCAGCAGAAGGGATTACAAGAACAAGCTCCCTGTTCCACCACCGCTACCGTCGTACACACTCCCGAGCAACAGACTAGGAAACGACCTGCTGAATTTCCATCCACCCCCTCGTCCTCGCCTCACCAAGCACCACTTCCAAAGAAGAGAGCGCAACTACCCGTCCCTGCGTCCTCACCTCACTCTGCGCCTAAAACTGGAACAACAAAGCAACCAGGCGAAACGTTAAGAAGCCGACTTTTGAAAACGAGGCCTAAAAGCCCACCTAGTGAACACTCTTCTATCAGACGTCGAGGCAGAAATTAAGAAGGCGCAGACGCAGGGAATATCCGCGATTTGGCATTGCAAATCGCGCGAGTTTCTTAGGAAAACGCCGGAGGAGCAGGCCAACTTGCTGACACGAATGGTCCGCAAGCAAGAACGGCCTGTGCAAGAGCTGGGTGGACCGGCTGCGAAAAGGCCGAAAGCGCCATCGCTTTGGTCGGAAAGCGCGAGGAAACTACCGGCGTCGGCGGTGGGGAAAAAGCCGACAGCGCCCACTACGACAGCTACGTTACCGACAGAAATCTCTAAGAAGGCGGTGAATGATTTTATTACGGAGATGGCGCTGGTGGGGGCATCAATATAGGCGCCTGGTCGGAACAGGAGCAGCTGGTGCACTTTCAGAGCTGGTGCCTGGAGAAGGCGAGACAGGCTGCGGCATCTGGCAACCACCCGCTTGTTCCCTCCACACAACCGACTACCTCACATCACCCACCGAAAGTGCGACCGCCGATGTCAGCAACGACGCAGAAACCTGTTGAGAGTCCATGAAAGGCGGGATTGCGGTCACTTCTGCGCCTGCAGTCATTCGCTCCACTCCATCTAGCCAATTGACCACGGCAACGGATGTCATTCGAAAGGCGACGAAACAGTCGCAGCATCGATCTATGCATCGTCCACACGGCAGTGTTCGACAGCACAGGGAACAACAGGAAGACAGCAGCAGCAACAATCGTCGGCGGCTGGCACTGCAGAAAGTCCGATAAAGTTGGATTAGAGTTTTATCTCACTGTCGAAACCGCTTGCTTTAGGTTGCATGAGCTTGCGTTGGGGTATCTTATATAGTTCTCTGTTTTGCGTAATGCGTGAAGAAGACCATTGCTCTTTATTCCGACCGCTTGTGGTGCTTTGTTATGAATTGTAAATGCT
>JASAMW010001907.1:0-12420 GCA_030247985.1 Epsilonema sp. ZAB3_2 | reverse complement strand
AGTATTTGTAAAGGGTCATTTCAGCTGCAACATCAGCGATGGATGTGTCCCCTCCCCCACCTGCCATATGATGGGGAAATGATTAACCTAATTAGAAACAATAATGCAGTTTTACTCTTCTTCCGGCGGCATGTATCAGGGCCGGATCATATCCCTATAAACAGGAATGGATTTATCCATAGTGAGAAGCGAAAATTTTTGCGCAACGGATGAAATCCAGTGGATGGAATGAAAAGTCGGTTGGAATTTTTTTCGAAATTTTTCGAACTAAAGTGTTATTTTTATCTGTAAATTTTGGCAAAAAATTTCAATTTTAAAAAAAAAATTCGTAGCTCCATCCATAGTGTTTTATCCGTAGGTTTTGGGAAAAGTATCCATAGCAGTTGCTATGGATAGAATTAAGCCGACCAGCCGACAATGATGAAGAGGAAGCGCCGACAGTACAAAATGAGAGCTATGGATAGATTAAAAATGACCGACAACGTTGTGTCGAAAATTTTTTGCTATGGATATTTTTTTTTTGCTATGGATATTTTTTTTTTTGCAAATTTTTTTTGAAAACTTATGGATATTTTCGTGAAAAGTTATGGGTACTTTGCTATGGATCGAACAACACCTTTAGCAATTTCGACTGCAATTGCAACGGATAGATCACATCAATGGATGGAACGCCTACTATACCAAAAGCTATGGATAAAATGGAAAATTTCTGCGCGTCACATATGTGTGACTTTTCCTGTTTAAAGGGATAAGCAACTGAGAAGCCAACCGAATAAAGAATGCGTTCAGTTGTTGTCATTAGAATAGTAATTGATAGCATGTGCCCGGCTGTGGGACGACGCCAATTTCGAGTGTGGTGGAAGTGAGGAAGCGGTGTACGGCCTCATCAACAATGTGGTTTTGCGGTGCCACTTTACAGCTGCTACAGAAGGCGCTGCATTGAACTCGCCATTAGCATTAGCTACTTTGCTACTGTTTGGTACTTCGCTGTTGCTACGTACTATTTTTGCACTGTCATTGGCTTCTATTTTTGCTTTATACTGCCATTTGACTTCTGTTATTTGCTACTATATGATACTGTAATATGCATTATGCTTCTGGTACACACCTCTCTCACTTCCAAATAAAGGATTACTTGTAAGTGGAGTTAGGGTTACATAGTACACCCTGGCTTGTAAAATTTACACAAGGTGGTGGGTGCAATTCGTCGATGTATTTGTATTAGTACTAGTCTTGTACTAGATTAGTATTAGTACTAAGTAGATGTATTAGTACTAGATGCATTAGTCGTTCTATGTATGTATGTATGTAGTAGTGTTGTATACTTTTTTAGAAAAAAGTACTAAGTACTTGAGTACTTGAAGATTTTTTGATCAAGAAAAAGTACTTTTACTTAAGGTCTCACACTATAGATCTCTGAGCCGTGGACTCCTAGACTACCAGCACATATAGACTATTCGGTGTAGTCGTACAACTCTTACTCGTACAATCCAAATTCCAGTTGTTTTCATTCGTCTTCTTCGTTTCAGTTCGCTGTTTCCGCTCCAGCCCGCGCGCCGCGCTCTGGTCACTCGTTTGCGGTCGTCTACATACATATGCATGGACAACTATATATATGCGGTCCAGCTCTCTCCTGAGCCAACGAAAGCGAGTTGAGAGGAGATCAAGATACCGATGGATAGCTTGTTACACGATCACTTTGACGCGCCATATAGCGCCTCTTGAAACGGTCTATCTGTAGCGCTATTCCTGATTGAAACGCTAACTTTTTCAAACACGTTTTTTATGGATAACTTTGCTTAGAGGCAACGTATAGAGGCGCCGCTGGTACCAATCAATTCCTCTCGTCAAGACGCGTTCAACGGTATGTCATGTTGAAAAATACCCAGCGGTTCCTTCGGAACACCCAAATCGCATGGTTTTTATGGTGTTCTTTGGCGTGTCGTACTGCGCCGAATACAGGAGCTTTGGCGCTGCAGTTTGGTGTATGTGCAGAGGAAGGGTTGCTCTTTATTCACATTATGACGGATTACTCTTATCTTGCGTACAACGGCTACGACGAAGCCTCAAAATTGGCTCCGAAACTATAGTGTGAGACCTTAAAAAAGTTGAAATCCAAAAAAGTATAAGTACTTTTACTTAAAAATAAAATGTCTCACTTACTAAGTACTTGGAAAAATTTTTCAAGTACTTATACTTTTACTTGAAATTTTTGGTGCTCGCGTAGTGTTCTCAGCGATTTTTTGTTACCAACGATCGCATAGGATTCTGCATTTTTTGTGTCGTTTTTGTTGGCCACAGCAGGTGGTTTGCTCATATAGCTACGTACTGTCTAACAAGCAAGGGTTGGGGGGGGGGGGGGGGAAGTAGACGAGTACTTCAAAGTACTGGACAACAGAGCATCTGAAGGGGTATCGATCCGTTCATCTTCTGGGAGTCGCACAAGGAGAAGCTCAATGATCTGTACAAGATAGCTATCCAAATGCTTGCAATTCCAGCAACATCTGCAGCGGTTGAACGCCTATTTGCATCTGCAGCGGTTGAACGCCCATGATTTACCTGTTCTGGTAAAAAGGCACCCACTAGCCAGCTCTACTTGAAGCTCAAGTCTTGATGCAATGCCTTCAAAACACCCATATTGAGTGCATGACAGAAAAAATTGTCGTATTACAGGACGGTACATATGTACCAGGCTATTACAAAAAGTCTATACTTACATATACTTACTTGTTTGGGAGCGAGTTTTAAGTAGGGTAACATGGGGTGAACCCGCCCCCCTAAGCAGTTCTCTGGAACCAATGGCTGAACCAAAACAAAATCACATGGCATAATATACCTGGTTAGGCCTTAGTTAAACGTGCAAAGTACGGCTCTACTGCTGAACGTCTTTAGAGAGTTATGGCCAAATTCAGCTGTCGCTAAAACACGAGCCCTGGGGGGTGAACCCGCCCGCCTAAGGTTTAGGCCATTTTCAGGCTGACCAAGCTATATTTTTATGGCCGTTTATTTCAAGATGGAAGCCAAGCTTATTTCCAACGCCAGTAATTAAAAAAATAACTGCTAAAATATTTCTGCCTGATGCATGAAGGGCACGAATGAGACAACTCTAGTGACAGCCCATCTCTTCAGTACTGGGGGTGAACCCGCCCACCCATGATTTTGGCTAATTTGAGGCTGCCCGGGCTATTCTGTATCATTCTGGCATGTTATAAAAGAAGCAGAAGCAATAACCATGAATAACAGCTACCAATTAGCCAACTAGATAGTTTAGGTAGGTAATAAGTGGTATGAATGGGACTACTTTGCTGTAAACTAACCTTTCAGTACTGGGGGGTGAAGCCGCCCACCCATAAAATTTTAAGAAAATTTGCATGAACGTCTTTTCGCTTGAGAAATCGTAAGAAAATATTGTAAGATTAGCTGAACGCACTTTCCTTTGTGATTGTGCACTATATGACAGCTGCTTAGGATTGCAGTAGTTTGAGCTGATCAGGTGGGCGGGTTTACCCTATACTTTAGTACAGGAGTTGGGTGGGCGCATTTACCCCACTAAGTACTGAAATTGTTTTTTGCCATATCTCCAGTACCAGTGGGGCGAATTGGATGAAACTTCGCCTGGGGGTAGGGCACTATGCCTCCTTGCCCCCCACATACCGGGTGTTCATTTATAACATACAGGGTGTTTTTGCGCAACATCTAAAGTTTGGTCATTTTCGACCTCTTGTTGAAAAACGTGAACCCGTGAGCTTGATGTTTCAACAAATGACATGCCAAATAGCTCATTTGAAAGAGGAGAGTTCAAGGAATCGATTGATATCCTAGTTGTTTCAATAGGTCCATTGGTTCCTGAGATACACAGCCCTGAACCCTTAGGCGGGCGGATTTACCCATGGGCGGGTTCACCCCATGTTACCCTACTTAAAACCGAATCTATACTTACTTATACTTGGTTCTTTTGGGAGCAAGTATTGAGTACTTAAAACTTCTGAAAATTTTATACTTATACTTTTTTCTGAAAATTTTCTATACTTATACTTTACTTTTACTTACTTATTAGGCTACTTAGTACACTCAAGTATACAACACTAGTATGTAGTACGTAAAAAGACAGGCCTAGGCATAAAGCGACAAACTACCCGGCAT
Source organism: Epsilonema sp. ZAB3_2 (assembly GCA_030247985.1). Lineage (NCBI taxonomy): Eukaryota > Metazoa > Nematoda > Chromadorea > Desmodorida > Epsilonematidae > Epsilonema > Epsilonema sp. ZAB3_2. Next base: position 8,277 of record JASAMW010001907.1, on the reverse strand, counting down.
AACAATACAGCATTCGGCATATCGCGACGCTCTGGCATAAAGAGATTTTGTCCGGCATAACGCTACAAACCTTCCGGCATATCGCGACAACGTCCGGCGCAACGAGACTCCGGCACATCGCGACAACGTAGGGCATACAGCATTTATTACATACATACAGCATTTAATTGTACACCTCTGTTATTTACGTACATACAGCATTTATTTGTGCACCTCCATGCGTAATTGTGGAATGTCACGGATACCATAGATTGCTGGCCAATGCACCTACTGTGCCCTGCATGCCAGTTTAATGACAACTAGTTGTGTGTATGTATCTTCTGTGTATGTGTCTTCTCTGGCCCTCGCTACCTGGGCAGATAGAAATACAGTGTAAAATAAAATAGACTAGAGTGCGGTTGGGTGGTGCGCACCTCGTCACGTTTGCACGTGTCAAAAACCAAAAAGGCCACAAAATAAAGACAAATGGTCGATAGGTGGGAGCTTGCAGTTTTTCGTGCAGCGACACGGGAGGTTGCAAAAATACTTCAGCTTCCGGGCAGCGTTTTCTTGCAACTTTTCCGGCCCCTGGGTCATTATAGTGGCAGTTGGGCCTAGCCCCCCACTGTTCCACTAAACCCAGGGGAACCCGCCTATTGACAGTTTGCTCTGCCCTTTTGGAGCGTGAGATGCGAGTAAGCTTGGAGGGGATGCCCTCCACTCTTGAAGCTATTGGGACTACATGGAAATGGCGAAGACAGGACAAGGCACTGGGATTGGGCCCTATCTGGCGCTACTTGCTGCAGGATGTTCTACCACTGGACTATGAGGAAGCAAAACGAGTTTGGGAGCAAGAGGAAAGTATGCCCTCACAGTGAGGCCCTCACTCGGGATAACCTTCTTGTCTGGCAGCAGCCTCATCCTCGCCGCACTGCCCTGGACACCCGGCGAGTGATGGTACCAACTGTCTTGGTTCCCACTACAGTATATCGCCCTGCATCACCATGGTCGTTTTGGGGAACACCTGGGCGGCCCCAAGGTCCTGGATCTGCTGCAGCGGAAATATCATTGGCTGAGCATGAAGCGGGATGTAGAGAGCTTTGTGTCCACTTGCGAAATCTGTCAGGCCCGCAAGCCGCACCACCAAGCTCCACATCCCTTGTTGCACCCTATCCCACCAGTGAATCGGCCCTTTGTCATGTGGGCCATGGACATACTCGAACTCCTGCTATATACCTCAGGTTCCTGCTTTGTGCTGGTGTTTGTGGAGTATGCCACTCACTGGGTGGAAACCTTGCCAATTGAGGATCAAAAAGATTGGATGAAGAAAGTCAGCGAATTCACGCCCGCTGATCCTTTGCCCCTCAAACAGGCTACGATCGTGGAACTTGAAATTCGGGCTTCAGTAGTCTGTTCAGCTAGTGCCTGTTGTCTCAGTCCCACTCAAAGTCGTCTCACGCACGATCGCTTGTGCTATGGTAAGTACGTGTATGCGTTGCATACATATTTTACTATGTAAGTACATGTACAACCAGGGCTAGGTACGTAGGCTAGGCCAGGGCTAGGTCAGTTTTTAGTTCAGTTTTAGTCAAAAAAAAAATGAAGTAGAGTGAGCAAAAAGTAGGTACAACCGCAAGTCTGAATGAGCAAAATGAAACGTGATGTCCGTTGGGATTGCATTATGAGTGATCGCAGGCAATGAGCACATCAACAGTGTCACTACTACTGGTGGTGGTCAAAGTGTCATTGCATGGGACAGTCAAACTACTGTGGGGTGAATCAAAGTACTTGCAGGTGTATGTACATAGATACTAACAGGCCCTGCGATTTATGCTGCAGTACACCGACCGATTACTCCTCAACCTGACCACCCCAGCTCCATTTTTGTGTATGTGAGCACTGTATTTGCCTAAGTGAAACTGACAGCATGCCCATATTCATAGAGAATAGTGAATCTTGTCGGTACACCATTGATACGGAAACGATTGAAAGCATATCCAAATCTGTCTTCTTCTTCTCCTCCTCCTCTGCTCCACGCCTTCATCCTGGAAGATGATGCGCAAAGCCTTGTAGAGTTTCGCGGCTTCCATCATGGACTGTTCTGTTCGTTTCTGTTCAGCTCAATAAACGCGCTGCTTTAGAGAGCGGCGGCCTGTTTTAGTTAACCCCCTCCATATCACCACACACTATCACAGCGCCTCCAGCCTACTGCGGATCAGTTGGAGCGGGTGGCGGGCTGGATGGCCATCCAGCTGGCTGGCCATGGTGATACGATAACAGCTGTTCATTCAGCGCCAGATGATGCAGTCGGATGACCATAGCCAGACCGGGTGTGGACAACAGCCAATTGACCAGCTGCCATTCGACCAGCTCCATGTGGGGCAGGCCCGCCTGGACCACCCCCATAGTCCGCAGCAAGCTTCCAGCTGTCCATCATAGCTTCCATATTGCTGTACATGAAAATGCCTCTTCTGCTGTATTCGATCATTATGTGGAAAGCATCGCCCACTAATGTCCTCCGTTTTTATAAAGAAGTTCTGGGGCGTAACGAGCCGTTAAACGTTCCCACTATCATCACCCTGCATCACCATGGTCGTTTTGGGGAACATCTGGGCGGCCCAAAGGTCTGGATCTGCTGCAGCGGAAATATCATTGGCTGAGGATGAAGCGGGATGTAGAGAGCTTTGTGTCCACTTGCGAAATTTGTCAGGCCCGCAAGCCGCACCACCAAGCTCCACATCCCTTGTTGCACCCTATCCCACCAATGAATCGGCCCTTTGTCATGTGGGCCATGGACATACTCGAACTCCTGCTATATACCTCAGGTTCCTGCTATGTGCTGGTGTTTGTGGAGTATGCCACTCACTGGGTGGAAGCCTTGCCAATTGAGGATCAAAAAGACTGGATGAAGAAAGTCAGCGAATTCACGCCCGCTGATCCTTTGCCCCTCAAACAGGCCACGATCGTGGAACTTGAAATTCGGGCTTCAGTAGTGTGTTCAGCTAGTGCCTGTTGCCTCAATCTCACTCGTAGTCGTCTCACGCACGATCGCTTGTGCTATGGTAAGTACGTGTATGCGTTGCATTACATATTTTACTTTGTACAGTACAACCAGGGCTAGGTACGTGAGCGCATTTGCGACATGGTTCTTTTTGTGTCTCAGTTCCCAGGGGCAAAATTATTATTTTGATATGAAGGCATGCCAGCAGTCTCTACTAATTAGACAAAATTTGGTCTTTTGCTCCTCAAGTTTTTGTTGACTAACTTGTTTCAGGATCCACAAGCCTACAACGCGATTAGTGACCTTTTGCGAACCAATCGCCATTGCCTGACTCCTGCACAGATTTATGCATTGGAGATTGGAGCAACAGCTCAATAAAGTTGATTATGGGTCGCTTCATGCAATTGGAGAATTTTGTACGAGTAACAATAGTTCTGTACAGCAAAAGCAAGGTATGTGTAATTTGGATTGTCACGGTGATACGATAACAGCTGTCCATTCAGCGCCAGATGATGCAGTCGGATGACCATAACCAGACCGGGTGTGGACAACAGCTAATTGACCAGCTGCCATTCGACCAGCTCCATGTGGGGCAGGCCCGCCTGGACCACCCCCATAGTCCGCAGCAAGCTTCCAGCTGTCCATCATAGCTTCCATATTGCTGTACGTGAAAATGCCTCTTCTGCTGTATTCGATCATTATGTGGAAAGCATCGCCCACTAATGTCCTCCGTTTTTAAAAAGAAGTTCTGGGGCGTAACGAGCAATGGTTGCAATTCTTATCCAGAACTTCTCTACCACGACACTTTCCCCCACTTCAATAGCGATGGTACCAACTCATTCCTGTCTGAAAATACCAGGAGTAAGTAAATAAGGGATCAGTTACATACTACGTCACCGGCTGATGGCTGCTGGCAGGGGGTACCCCCCTCCCCCCCACACCGTCACCACTACATCACTTTTCAGAGCCGCTGAGCCCCCCTTCCCTCCCCTGTGGCCTATACTGTGTACATAGTACTGTACATACATATACTACATACATACATCATCATCATCACTGCAGCCGCAGCTGCTGACCCCCCCCCCCCCCCCCCCACCATCACCACTACATCACTTTTCGGCGGTCGGAGGGGGGACCCCGCCTCCCCCTAGCGGTGACGTAATATGTAAATGATCCCTAATGAAGACTTCCTAGCTTCCTCACTGTTTCCAAATTGCACGATGTACAGTCAGTACTGTACTTTGTAGAGGCATTTTATAAATTCCTCCAGTGTTGGCTCAGAGCAGACAAAAAACGGTGAATCTGTCATGTTTACACAGGCAGCCTTTTGTATGGAGTACTGGCTGAGGATAATGCTGCTCCTGTTAACAGAAAATCAGAATCTTTAATATACACACTACATAGGCCTACTGTATGTAGATGAGGTGTATTATTGTACACTAGGTATTTTGAAGTGTCAAGTCAAGGTCAAAGGGAGGAACGCGACTTTACTTTACACTTCACTCCCCGGCAGCGAAATCCACTGCAAAATTGTAGAATCATATATTTTCGCCTGTGTCACTAATGCATGTGTGATGGAAGAAGTCGCGATTTTGACCAAAGTAAACCAAACCATCACTGCACTGTACAATTTTCTGCAAAGGAGTAGTAGTACGATGCGATATACCTGTAGGAGCACTGGTGCTGCGAATATCCATTTAACCGCAGGCCCTATGAACTCGACAAGTCGGGATTGTGGAGTTCATGCTGAACTCGACAAAAAGTTTTGTCGAGTTTATCCAAAACAGAAAAAAGAAAAAAGTTTTGTCGAGTTTATCCAAAAAGTTTTTTGTCTAGTTGAGTTTTTCGTGCGGCAGTTTCAAAGTCGACTGTGGAGTTCACTCTTTGTCGAGTTCAATGAAATGAACTCCACATGTGATTTTGTGGAGTTCATTTTGAAATTTTGTCGAGTTCAGCATGAACTCAACAAGTGAACGAAAAAGTCCATTGTGGAGTTCACCATAAAAACTAAGAGTCCACTGTGGAGTTCATTTTGTCGAATTCACTGAACTCGACAATTTCGTCACAAAAAGGCTGTTTGTTGAGTTCATTTTTTGTCGAGTTCATTTTGTGGATATCAGAAAACGAAAAGTCCACTGTAGTTTTCACCAACTCGACTAGGCTGAACTCGACAATGCAATTGTAGTTTCCACTTTCTGAGTTCATTGAACTCGACAAAAAATCTCAATTCGGGATTGTGGAGTTCACTTTGCGGGGAACCAAAATTGGTCCGATCTGCGGTTAAACGGATAGTGCTCATGCTGTCTAAACATAAACAAATGCAGTGTTGTATATAATATGCACACACGTACATCAAGGTGCTCAATTATAATAAAGTTGGTTTGAACACAAAATTGAAAGTCGGTGTAGGGGACCCATTGGCTTTTTAAACATGTTGCAGAATGAGTCCCCCCAGGCCATCGGCGTCCTTTTGAAAACTGCCACATCTCTAGTCAGGCCAGACAAGCCAATGATCCAAACCAATGATGAAGCATAGGGTTCACCGTATGAGGTTATGAGGGTTTGGTTGGGAGAAGATGCTGCTTAGGAGAAGCTGAGGCGATGATCCAAACTTTTAACCGACTGTTAAGGAATTTTTAAAATTTTCTTTTTATTTTTAAATTGTCATTAAAAATTGCATATATTCTGACTAATTGTTTTTTATTTCGCGACAACAACTTTTTTATGCGAGTCCCTCTTTAATATTCATTTTATTGATACGAACAAAATATTTTTCTTTCATGGCTAAGAAAACAGGCAAGACACGCATTTATCCCAAAAAGTATTCACGGCAACACTGACGTTCTACTCTATGCTCTGTTCTGTATGAACATATGGCATCATGACCTTAAACCCTTTAGTTCGTGCACTCGTCTACATAATTCATATTGTGTGGATTTGTGAAAATGATCTACACAATAATGGTCCACCATCGATATGTAGATCAACTTTTGGAAAATGTTGATTGTGTAGACATTTATCGCCATGATTTTGTAGACATTTATCCTTAAATTCTCATTAAGTAGACAGGACAAGAAATCTACATAAATTTTGTCCATTTTGTCTACACAATCAACCGTCGTTTTGTATGGAGAAATATCTACACAAAACATAAAATCAACACAATAAACTCCAATTGTGTAATTTTTGTGTAGATGTTTTTCGCTGTTTGTGTAGATTTTTTCGCTGTTTGTGAGATTTCTTCCTTTTTGTGTAGATGTCTTCGCTTTTTTCATCAAATCATGTATATGCATTGTTCATGTACTGTATACACATCAAATCTTGTGTATGCATTGTTCACATACTGTATACACATTGTGAAGGTGATTTCTAGATTGTGTAGGTGACACTCCAGATTGTGTAGGTGCAGTCTGAAAGTATGTGGATGGTAATTACATAATTACATCTTTCTCAATTATGTCTCATTTTTGTGTAGAAATTGTTGAAGGATCTACTGAATATTTGGGTCATTTCTACTGAATATGTCCATGATGTTGTGTATATTTTGTGGACTTCGAAATTAAATTAGATATTTTTATTATGTAGCACTGACTGCACCAAACAAAGTAACCATACACTCTGCACCAAACAACATAATCGTACACTGTGCACCGTACATATCATGAAGGCATACATAATACATGACATAGGAGATGAGCATGGCATGAGATGAACATAACTGTACACTGCACCATACATATCATGAAGGCATAGATAATACATGGCATAGGAGACCAGCATGGCATAGGAGATGAGCATGGCATAGGAGATGAGAGCATGTTCATGAGGTGAAACCGTTGAGGTGGAAACATTTGACTGAGGCAATACTGACTGAGGCACTCAAAAGGCAGTCTATACATACATACCTATGTATACAGTTCGCTGCCTATACAGGGTGTTTCCTTTTCATATGATTTGTCAAATAATGTCATGTGAAATCTCAGAGAAGAAGTACTTGTGGCATTTTTTTTCAAAACGGCAGTCAATGCCTAAAACACGCCATGAATTCGCCATATGCAATAAGAGCGGGTGCTTGGTCCAGAGGCGACCCCTCTGATATGAGATCTCTCATTAAATTGTTGCATGGGGCTATGCACTGGTAAATACAGTACTGTCTATCTTCTACAGTACGTATATCTTCTCTCAAGAGTAAAGCAAAATAAACCATAAAAACGAGTTGAGGGGTCAAATAACCTTACTTTGGTCGCTAAATGCAAAATGCCCTTTTATACCGCGTCCCAACGGCCCAAACACAACAATGAATATGAAAAGCATGAATATGACCGATCAGGGGGCTATATTCGAGGCGGGGCTATACAAAAGGGGGGGGGGGGGGGTTATTTAAAAGGGAATTTTGCTTTTAGCGACCGAAGTGAGGTTATTTGACCCCTCAACTCGTTTTTATGGTTTATTTTGCTTTACTTAAAAATATACGTACTGCTAAAGATAGACAGTACTGTATTTACCAGTGCATAGCCCCATGCAAGCGTAATGAATTGTGTGCAAAAAGTCGCCTCTGGACCGAGCACCCGCTCTTATTGCATATGGCGAATTCATGGCGTGTTTTGACTTACCGTTTTGAAAAAAAATGCCACCGCTCTGAGATTTACATAGTTTGACAAATCATATGGAAACACCCATATTACAGCAAACTGTAGATACATAGATATGTATGTATGACTGCTTTTGGTGCCTCAGTCAGTATTGCCTGGTCAAATGTTTCCACCTCAACATTTCTCCTCATGAACATACTCTCATCTCCTATGTTCATCTCCTATGCAGTGTCTCATCCTCTCTGTGTGTGCTGGTCTCTTATGCCTTTCATCATGTATCATCATGTACTAATCTCATCTCATGCCATGCTCATTCTCCTATGTCATGTATTATATGTATGCCTTCATGATATGTACAGTGCACAGTGTATTCTGTTGTTTGGTGCAGAGGCTGTATGGTTACTTTGTTTGGTGCAGTCAGTGCTACATAATGAATACTCATTAATTTCAAAGTCACAAAAATGTGGTACCAACATCATGGACATATTGACCAAAAGTGGACCCAAATAGTAAAATCCTTCAACAATTTCTACACAAAAAGGCAAAAACATAATTGCAAAAAGAATGTAATTATGCTAATTACCATCCACAGTACTTAAATTTTTGCACATACACAATATAAAATATCACCTACACAATCTAGAAATCACCTTCACAATGTGTACACATATGAACAATGCATACACAAGATTTGATGTGTATACA
>JASAMW010001906.1:0-18872 GCA_030247985.1 Epsilonema sp. ZAB3_2 | reverse complement strand
CACGCCTTCCAATGTAGTATGTACATAATTCATGGCTCACCTGCTTTGTGTGAGCTTAGAAAGTGATTCGGTGATTTGTTGGTTGTACATGTTTCCAGGGTGATAGAGGCGACCCTGGTCAAACTGGTGCAGTTGGCGCCACTGGAGCTCCAGGAGATCGCGGTGACTCCGTAAGTGCATGCTAATAGCAGCACATTCAGTACAACATGTCGTTGGCTCGTTACCCCAGTAAGTTGTCGTCATTATGGTGGAGAAACATTACTATTCTGCTCTTCGTTTTAGGGTCCACAAGGCCCGCAAGGCATTCCTGGACTGGCAGTAAGCTGTAGAAGCTGAACGCTGAAATTAGCATAATGTGCTACTGTACATACTAGGCTAGTCAAGCTTAGGATGTTGTGCGTCGCTTCGCTTTCTCTGTAGGGTCCACCTGGCAGAGCTGGTGGCAAGGGTGCCAGAGGCCCGCCAGGGCTCAAGGGAGAATCTGGTACACCTGGCACCCCTGGAACACCTGGAGACAGAGGAGAACCTGGCATCCAAGGCATCACTGGAGCAAAAGGAGCCAGGGGCGATAAAGGGCCACCGGTATGTACCAACGTACTGTACATACGTACCAGTGGTTGATTGCTGACTTGATGCATACTACAGTTTAAAGGGGAACTTTGGGCGGAAAATTCGAGGTAAGCCTGCACGGATCATTCGATAGAGCATAAAAAATGCTGCAAAACGCACCAAGTCCCATCCCTCTACGTTGCGTCGTTCTTGAGTTACAGGCAAATACTGATCTGTGAACGGGAAACTCAGCTTGAGAGCATGTAGCTCGCTAACCATTGCACCGATCGGAATAATTTTGCTACCACCGTGTGCTCCGTTTGGCGTTCTACCTTTTTGTTGTATAAAGCTAAGCTGTATCTTCACTGCCTGTGGCGTGGGAAGCCAAAAAACAGGTGTCCTTGCGCAGTAGCACATATTTTGTCCATGTATGAAATATGTGCTAAACTGCGCAAGGACACCTGTTTTTTGGCTTCCCACGCCACAGGCAGTGAAGATACAGCTTAGCTTTATACAACAAAAAGGTAGAACGCCAAACGGAGCACACGGTGGTAGCAAAATTATTCCGATCGGTGCAATGGTTAGCGAGCTACATGCTCTCAAGCTGAGTTTCCCGTTCACAGATCAGTATTTGCCTGTAACTCAAGAACGACGCAACGTAGAGGGATGGGACTTGGTGCGTTTTGCAGCATTTTTTATGCTCTATCGAATGATCCGTGCAGGCTTACCCCGAATTTTCCGCGCAAAGTTCCCCTTTAGAGAATATGTTGGCATATTTCTAGGGTGAACAAGGATTTCCTGGCGTTCCTGGAAAAGTCGGTGCCCCGGGACCTGCTGTAAGTGTGTCGGGTGTACAATATTCATTCGTGTAATGAATGCTCCAACATTGGATACATGCAACACTAACATCTGTACAGGTTAGTCATCTGTAACGAGCGCATTGCATTGCATGCCCTTGTAGGGTGAACTGGGTCCCGTTGGCCAGCCAGGGCCGCATGGACCAGAGGGCATCAAGGGTGAATCGGGAGAGCGCGGACCTACAGGTCGGCCTGGCCCATCCGGTACACCGGGCCCTCAGGGTCTGGAAGGAGCCAGAGGAGAACCCGGCCCACCTGGGCCACAGGTACCAATCCACACCTTGGGCTTACAGATTTTCCCTTTCTAGCTCATTTCGCCGGCAAGTAGGTAGTAGCTCTTAATGCTTGATGTAGGGGCCTGAAGGCCCAGAAGGCTCGATTGGTAAGCCTGGCACAGCCGGTCCACCCGGTCTGCCAGGCATGAAAGGAGAGGCTGGTACTCCTGGCCGCACGGGTGATCAAGGTCTGGTGGGTGCGCCAGGGAAGAATGGCGTGGACGGGGAACAGGGTGAGCCTGGACCGAGAGGCCCCGAGGGTGAACGGGGTGCGCCTGGGTCTCCGGGAGAGCAGGGCAGTCCGGGAGTCCCGGGATTGGTGGGCCTGCCTGGCCGAAACGGCGACAAGGGACCAACTGGACCACCCGGTCCACAGGGCTCACCTGGTCAGGCTGGACAAGCGGTAAAGCAAAAACCAATGTTATATGTGCTGATGTGAACAATACAGTTTGATTGTGGAATGGGAAAGATACATTTAAGGGACCCGAAGGTCCACCGGGTGCACCAGGCAAAGACGGGGCCATCGGCCCACCCGGTCCACCAGGACCCATTGGAATTCCTGGTGTGCCAGGAACGAAAGGAATCCCGGTAACTTCTATGTCACGCAAGTCTCATTAGTCATTACTTCATACATTGGCGTACTAATTAGTCAGAGTAGTGTACCATTAACCATGCCATGATGTGCGTCCACTGTTTGGGTCATTATACTTTGTAGGGAGCAGAAGGCCCGCAAGGTCCACCAGGTGAAACTGGGGCCAAGGGTGACAAGGGCGATCGTGGTCATCAGGGTATCGTTGGTCTGCCTGGCCTTCCTGGCCCACCTGGTGAACCTGGAGTACAGGGACTGGTTGGCGCTATCGGACCATCTGGACCAGTGGTATGCCAAGACTACGTTTTTATCGCATGCTTTGTGCAATGGAATGGAATGGACATTTTTTACTGATGACTCGGCTTCACCATGGTCAGGTTTATCTCAAGCATGCCGACACACACATCTATTAGGGTGCCAAGAGAGGCAAATTCCTATTTAGGGAGCACCAGGTCCCACTGGGACACCAGGGCTAGATGGCGCCCCTGGTCAACCTGGCCCGGCCGGACCACAAGGGCCTCGTGGCTCCCAGGGTGACTCGGGACCCAAAGGACCAGAGGGACCCACTGGCCCACCCGGTCCTCCTGGTCCACCCGGAGCCGGCTTCAACTGGGATGCGGCAGCTTTGCGCCAGTGGCTGGGTCAGTCCAGGAAAGGACCAGATCCAGACGATTCGGTATGTTTGTTTTTTGTGTAAAATGGGAGGTGTTGGAAAGTAAAGATGAAATTTTACGTGTGATTGATGGTACAGTCTGTTTCTTGGTGGGGTTGTTGTGTTTTAGCGCATGGCGAAAGATGATCCGAACGCTGCCAGCCGTATCTTTGATCCTAGTCTTTCCATCACAGAGAAGGTAGTAGCGAGTAAGGCCTGGATTTTATGTAACCCAGCGCCATTTTTTGGTGATCTTTTGTTGTTCACTCGTATTAGGCTTAAAGGGGTTCGCCGTGGCGAAATCCAGCAGGTAAGGCTGCTATGCTGGGGTGATAGAGCAAGTTCTAAGCTTTCATTTGATGTATTTATTGTATGTTCGAAAATCGCTGGTTGCGCTGTAACAAGCTGTTGAAGTTTCTATTTAGTACAGGTCCAGTTCAGGGGGCAATTTTCGAGGTTTTTGGCTTGTATCTCTGGCGGGACGGCAGGTAGCCATGAGATCTGCATATGAACAGGCGTGGTTTCCGCCGACCTATTTCATGGTACCTTGCTTTTCAAATTCTCTCTACAATTGATGAAGTTATAAGCAAACTGCTTCGAATTTTAGTGCTGTCCACAACGGAGTGGACACCACTAAAATTCGAAGCATTTTGCTTATAACTTCACCAATTCTCGCTAAAAATAGAAAAGCAAGGTACCATGAGATAGGTCGGCGGAAACCACGCCTGTTCATGTGCAGATCTCATGGATACCTGCCGTCCCGCCAGAGATACAAGCCAAAAACCTCGAAAATTGGCCCCTGAACTGGACCTGTACTAAACAGGAACTTCAACAGCTTGTAACAGCGCAACCAGCGATTTTCGAACATACAATATATACATCAAATGAAAGCTTAGACCTTGCTCTATCACCCCAGCATAGCAGTTCCACCTGTTGGATTTCACCACGGCGAACCCCTTTAATGCTTTTGTGGTTCAATCAAGGGGTAGGAAAGGTAGTGCGTATGTAACTGTAGTTCATGGTCATCTGTAGGAAAAGATGATCTTCGAAGCGTGGAAGTCTCTGGTTGAAGATTTCGCTAAGCTAAAGAAGCCGTGGGGCGCCAAAGACAATCCAGCAAAGACGTGCAAAGATTTGGCTTTTGCATATCCGAAATTGGAAAGCGGTAATGGTCGTCTATGAATTCTTGCTTTGCTACTGTAGCCTGGCCAGTGAGAGTTCGCTATGGAATTCAGGGCGTGTTGGTGCCGTTTTGCGCACCGACATGACATACTGTACATACGTAGAGTAGGTATTTTTTCTCTGTTCTTTACTGTAACGCACCATGTACAGTTGTATGTAGGGGGTGTTTTTTTGTTTGGTGGGTGGCCTATAAGTTTATTAAATTTTGGTTTTGGGAAAATTTTATCGAAGTATAATGCGAGTGTAGGGAGGTCTACGTGAGACACCCTGTATAGGTATTCCTTGCTGTTTTTTATATTGAAGGTAATTATTGGATCGATCCGAACCAGGGCCATTTCGCTGACGCGCTCCTCGTTTACTGTGACATTCCCCAGAGAAGAACCTGCATCTATCCCAATCCTATGGAGGTTACTGCTGGGTTTCTTCGTTCATTATGGGGCATCGGCGCAATAATGCAAATATTTGTTTTGATAAGTAAAGTGGTGTATGTGTAGTGGAAATATGGTGGCCTCTATATTTTGTTAGGTTGAAAAGAAGACTTGGTACGCTGGCTCTACATCAGGACACCGATGGTTCAGCTCGGATATTCCAGGTGGATTTGTGGTAAGAAAAAAGTGATGGCCACCTGCTGAGTTGACCCCACCCGTCCGTCTGTATTGTATACTGTACGCTGGTATGTAAGCCGCTCTTCGCGATTTACAGCCATAGCAGGTGCTGATTACCAAAGTCCTTTGTTTACATGATTTTTTTCAGTTTACCTACAAAATCGAGCCAGAGCAGCTGTTCCTATTGCAAGCCTTGAGCGAGTTCGCCTCTCAAAACATGACGTATCACTGCAAGAATTCCGTAGCATATTACGACGTTCGCTCGAGCAATTATGCGAAAGCAGTCAAGCTGATGTCCTTCAACGATCTTGAGCTGGTGGCTGGCGGATATCCAAAGTTCACTTACGATGTACCTCTGGATGGATGCAAGGTTAACACAGTATCCACCACATGCAGTAAGGCGTTTGGGTTGGTCGATGGTGACCCCGCGGCATTTAGTGAAAGTTGGGATCGGTGCCTGTGAGGTCGTCGACGTCATTTGTGGTCAATTATTCTTTTCACTCGCTTTTTTGACGCTTCCAGATGATTGAACAAGGTCGACGATTCCGCAGATACCGATCCAAACTTACACTAAATGCCGCGGGGTCGCCATCGACCAACCCAATCGCCTTACTCTATGTGTTGGATATGTGTATATTATGTACAGTATGTTGGCTACGTACCTTTATGTACTGACTGACTCTCTATGTCCATTTGCAGTATCGACGCAATCGATGGGACAAAACCGTGATTGAGTATAGCAGTCATAAGCCGCAACGGTTGCCGATCACTGACTTAGCGGTCACAGACATTGGAGACAGGAATCAAGCATTCGGACTGACCATCGGACCTGTCTGCTTCTCATGATTCATTTATTATTGATCCCTCGCCGTTATTGAGATCTTTGCGGAAGAAGTATTCTTGTGGATAGGTGCTAGGTGTAGGTACTCTGTATTGCCTACTGAATATAATTTGCAGTTGTTCCTTTTTGAGGTAAGCTATTGGTACATAGGCAAGTGATAGGTACCCTAATAGGTGTATTCTGAGTGCAGACACAGCCTGCCTTGAAACTGCTACTTTACTGTTTTGTGATGCATGAAGAGTTTACCTTGCCCATCTTTAAAGCTTGCTCGGGAAAAAAATGTGTTGTAGAGCAGGTACGTATGTGGAACTTTTGTAGAAATGTGTTACGCTTGGTGTAATCCAATCCCATAAAAACTGTTGAGACGATCGTTGAAAAGCAAGCGCCCTTCAAGCAGTTTGCGATAGCCCTTCATACTTTGAAATGTTTATGTTATTTATGTACCTACTTACTACTGAATACATACACGTGTCATAGTAGTCACGGATATAAGGCAACTTGCTAGGCTACACATATGTACATAGCCAACACCCCACATGAATTCAAAGGACGCTGAACATACTGTCAACGTGGCCTACTAACTAACCCAAGGCATAACCCAAGGGTTGGACAAATTAGCAGCTTTTGCCTGCCTAGCCTACTACCCTACGTATGTACCTTTGGCAGCTTCGATATAGGTACTCATATTAATATTTGATATTTTCTTCTCTGTGTTTTCATCCATGACAACGGCAACAACGGCGTGTGAAGAGGAACATCATTGCAATAAGCAGAGAAGCAAACTGCCAAAATGGTTGATAGGTTGAATAATATTTGTTTCATCGTTTTATGGCATTTTTTTCCTGCGTTTGGCCTGCTGTTGGTCGATTATAGTATTTTTTGTCGTTTCCTGAATTTCCAGCCTTCCGAATTTGAGTCAAACGAGGATTTCCGGCTATGATGATGGGTTGAGCATGTGTGTGTACCAAAACCATACACCAAAACTTTCGTTGGATTCATGAATCACTTGGCGACAGTTTTCCTTGGTTTACATAGGTCAAGGAGTGTGTCGCACCAGCTCTGGGGAATCTGTTGCGTTTTGCTGCATCATGTACTTGCTGAATATATGTACGTCCATACTTGCATCATGAATCATGTAGGCCTACTTGAATCATGTACTGGCTGCAAAGAAGCGTTGCGTTTCCTTCGCTTATTCGAATAAGCCTATAGCTTATACTTGAAGCTAGCTCAGAGTGCCTTCATGCAACTGCAGTATCTGCAACTGGCTTACACTGGCTCCTGATGTACTGTGTTCCGTGAACAATCGTCGACATGAGCATGTCTGCTGGTCTTCCCCGAACAATCGGTTCTTTGCGTCGCTTTGTATCCTGCTTAACGATTGTGATCATGGTCGCGATTGTCTTCTTTTCTCAGCGAGAAAGCT
The DNA here is from genome assembly GCA_030247985.1 of Epsilonema sp. ZAB3_2. Lineage (NCBI taxonomy): Eukaryota > Metazoa > Nematoda > Chromadorea > Desmodorida > Epsilonematidae > Epsilonema > Epsilonema sp. ZAB3_2. The sequence goes on along the minus strand of JASAMW010001906.1, from coordinate 11,899 downwards.
TGCATCTTGAAAAGCTTTTCGATACAGAAGTGCGCTACACACGCGTGGTGCGTAAACTCACGGTTGAATTCACTGCACGTTACACATGTACAATACTATGGAGTCCTGACAATACGTATGCATGATGCAACTCACGATAAATTTTTAGCATTTGAGAAATAATTTGCGTTCGAACAAAAAATATGCAGAAGCTGGAAATTTCAAATCAAAACTCGAAGTTCATTTGATTGCAAATTCATTTGAAGTCTGAAGTGAATTCACCGCGAGGTTTCCTTTACCGCATGTTTAGTGCACGACTGAGCCAACAACTGCTGCAACAGCTCCAGAAGATCCTGTTGCGGTTGCCACAGGCATGCAAGCCTTTCAAACTACTGCAAAGGAAGCGACCAAGGTTGGCTCCTGTCCTAAAGAAATTCGTGCCAAAACTGTCGAGGCTCTGCGGAAACAATTTATCATTTATCCGAATTATTCCGCCCCGTACAATTTGGCAGATTCCTCAAGGCGAGATTATTCTCAAACTCGCGAAATTCCCGAGCTGGTGCGGCGATATTTTCCAGGCAAGATGAGTGGCTTTTTCATTGAGGCTGGCGCATTCGATGGAGAATTCAGCTCCAACACTCTTCAGATCGAAAAGAATCAGAATTGGACAGGGTTGTTGGTGGAACCGATTCCAATGGCATTCGAGGCGTTGAAATCGAAGCGAAGAAAAGCCTACTTGCTACACGGTTGCTTTACGGACGTGTGCGGCATCACAAGTGTCACCATGACTGACGCAAAGACGCACGCGAAAATAAAGTCGATTGCAACAGATGGGAATCAACCTAAAGCTGGACAGGGTTTGGTGAACGTTAAATGCTTCGCCATTGGAGGTAATTAAAAATTAAAACAATTAGAACGCGGCATCATTGTGTACGTAACCGTGTAAGATCTGAAGCGCTCAAAAATACCAGAATCATCTCCATTAGCCGCCCCAGATTCTGCTCTCTATATGTAGCGTAGTTATTACATTTTCCAACCAATAATTTTTGCACCGGACTACTACTATAATCCGATCATTTTTGCGCCTCGTTTATTCCCGACGTTATTTAACCCCCTCGAAAATCTCAGATGGCCGCTTGGCCGCAACATCCGCTTGCGGCCACCCTGCGGCCGTGGTCGCCCATAGCCGTAGGGTGGCTGCAGCCAGAAAACAGTGCCCATAGCCGGGGTGACCCGCAAGGCGCAAGTGTGTACGTATGCGGCCAGGAGGCCATTTGTGATCTTGGAGGGGGTTAACCCTCAGCAGAAAAAATATAGCGATTTTTTATTTTTAGATGTGCTTCGTGCCTTAAGCGTGAACCACGTTGATTGGATGGTTTTGGACGTGGAAGATGCAGAGCAAGTGGTCCTTCGCTCTTTCCCATGGGACGAAGTATCAGTGGACCTTATCGAACTTGAAGCCGTAATCGCCGGTACCGAAATTAAAGACCCGAAGAAAATTGCATTTTTCCAAGAATTTCTGGAAAAACGGGGCTTTGTCCTAGAATGGAACATGAACATCGATGTTTTGTACAAAAGGAAATCATTTGTTGTTTTCCGCCGCACAAAACCAACTGCCACTACGAGTACTGTAAAGTTTGGTGTATAGTTCTGCGGAGAAAAATGGGTATAGTACGAGCAGAAAACTTGTCAGAAGCTAAAGCCAGACTTCACAAACATGTTCCACGCTAATTAATTTTAATTTACGCGTTTTATCATGCTGCAGAAGCAAAAAATCTGCACTACTGACCAAACTTTACATTATGTTGTTGATGTTGATGTTTGCGTTTGCGTATTGCATTATTTTGTTAGCGTTTGTGGCTTTATCATTTTGCTCAGCACTAACGTTCGCAGTACGGTGATAAGAGAGCTGTTTTGTACGTAATAGAATTCTCTGCTTTAGCTGTGTGTTGGTAATGATGACAATGTCGGTCAATTAAAAAACATGAGTCCCTGCCGAATATAAAATTTATTATTACTACTCACGTTTCTGATATTGTTTTTTCCAAAGTCGGTCTGGTCTGGACGTTTTGACAAAATTGAGACTGTCTATTCGAGGGTCTATCTATTTATCTGGTGGCATCTGGCATCTGCCTAAAATTGATCATCCGTTGTCTTTTGTCAAACGACGATTGAACTTGACCTACCTAGAAAATCGTTTCTAAAAACAATACTGTACACAGTAGTACACACACACACAACACACTCCTCGTTTACGTGACCGTGACGTCTCATATTCCAAGCGGACGCCTTTCCCCGCGTTCCTTTTCATCGGTGCTGTGGTATAGGTACAGTAAGGACGTACGTAATGTACAGAAAACAGAATGATACGAATACGACGTCCATACATATGACATACATACCGCACTGCGTTTCGTAAAAACAATGTGGTACATGGCACGTCCTGTATGTACGTACCGTATGTCGTATGGTACGCTATCGATGACATGAAAAAACCTCAAAATTGTCAAGTCAAAAAGACTTTATCTGCCATTGATGGCGTTCAAATGACCATACATGCACGGAAATATGCTCATCTTATGCGTGTACCTGCTTGTACTATTATGCGCTTAAAGCAACGACTGAAGTTCTGGGTGGCGTTCGTGTGGTGGCCAACCATATTGTGTTGGGTAAGCGAGATAAGTACCAGTATGGGCGTAAGGTAAGGCATGTAAGGTTACGTCACGTGACGTACAGTACGTGACGTGAAGCCTTGAGGGTCATTTTTTTCTTATGTTTCAGACGACAGTCACGTCCGTGCCAATCGACAATCGCCTCATCGGGTCGCAAATTAACGCCAACTGTAGCGCTTCCGACCGTCCTTTGGATTTGATCTTTCTTCTGGACGGCTCGACGTCAGTTGCCGAAGGTGAAGAAGTCGAACAATTTCTTCGCCGCCAGCGCACCTTTCTCCTCGGTGTTCTAAGCGGACTGAATCTCACGCATGGTGGCGGCACACGCGTCGCTATTGCCCAATACAGCGACTGGGCCAAAGTCGAACTGCCCTTCACATCAAATGCAGCAGAAATTCGGCAGGCAGTGCAGGGTTTGCAGCCGATCAAAGGACCAACGCGTACTGGCGCGGCCCTTCAGTTTATCCTGCCTAATATCCTTCTAAATTCGAGGGGAGCTGATGTGACCACTGTTGTTGTGGTCATTACGGATGGACGGTCGCAGGACAGTGTCCTAGAGCCAGCTGAAGAATTGAGGCAACGCGGAGCTGTCGTTTATGCTATAGGTAAAAAACTTGTACAAAAGGGCGCACCAGTCGCCAGTGTGTGTGGTGGTGGCCTGATGGATAAAGCGTCTGTCTAAGCGTCTACCACGTTACCGTATTTACCGGTGCATAGCCCCATGGGGGTATGCAAAAATTGGTATCCCATATGGGGGTATGCATAGGGGGGTTATGCATTGGGGGGGGGGGGGGGGGTTATGCATGGGGTATTTTTTATGTTTTTGAGAGTTGCGCAGAGGCATATTTTTTAGGTCAAAAGCACGTGTTTTAGAGAATAATTGAAGTCAAAACACGGTTATTCTAGTACAATAAACCCCCAAGAAGGCTTATAAGCATCTTAGCTTGGTGTGGGAGTGGCTATGGGTACTATATGACCAGCTTGGGTTCAGGTACTGTACAGTACATATGGGGGTATGCATAGGGGGGGGGGGGGGGGGTTATGCATTGGGCATTTTTTATGTTTTGCCAGTATGGGGGTATGCATTGGGGGGGGGGGGGTTAAATGCACCGGTAAATACGGTAGTAAAGATCGCGGGTTCGAATCTCGCCAGAAAGTGTAGCAAAGTATTTCTAAAGAAAGTTTCTAACGTGCTTTAGAGCGATACCTACGTACTGTTTACTAGGTGTCACAAATCGCATCAACGTGAACGAGCTTCTACTGATCGCTGGCACCTCTAGTCGAGTATTTACGGTTGCTTCAGTGGAACAGTTAGATGAAGCATTGATTCAATTGATTCTCGCCGAACTTTGCAAAGCTGTGTACGGTAAGAAAATACCAAGAATACAATACATGTACGTACGTACAACAGACAGATGAACCTACTACCTAACCTATGCCACCTTGATCAAGTTGAAGTTGTCCTGCTCTATTACGCTTCAGAGCCCGGCCTTCCAGAAATTATCTGCACCAGCGATGCCATTGGGGTCAAGGCTCGAAGTCAGCATCCTTTCCATGGAAATGTTTTTATCAAGAACCACTACCATTTTCCAAATTGTCGGCGCGGTGCCGATTCATTTACAAATCCTACCCAGTTGGAAATGAGTGTACCATTTACTGAATGCGGAGTCCAAAGATTTCGTTCGGTAACATAAAAACTATTTATCTGGTAGCCATCTGTAATCTGTCAAATATTGTACGTACGTTACGTACTTATCTAATATCTTACATACTGTAAAGCTAGAAATTTTCGGACGTACCTAATTTTCGGACTTCGGACAGACAAATCTCCGTCCGAAATTAAAGTTGTCCGAATTTTTATATGTTAAAAAATATTTCACAGGTATTTCTCAACATTAGGCACCACAGATGTATGTGTACTGTACATACTGTACGTACACAGTAGCTAGTAGTAGCTGATAGCAGCAACAACTCATGTATGCATATTGCATACGCAGTAGAAGCTCAGTGTAGTTCATTCTTGTACTTAGGTACAGTACGTACGTACTATGCCAGGAACACCCTGCGGTACGTACTGTACTATGTTTTGGCAGTACGTACTATGCCAGGAACACCCTATGTATGAAGCATGACAGCCAGAGCCTTGCATCCGAAAATTAGGTTGTCCGAAACCAGTTACCCCCCTGCTGTCCGAAATTTAAGTTCGTCCGAAAATTTCTAGCTTTACAGTATGTACCTGCGCTGTTTCCAAAATTTTTTGCTCGCTTTTTCTCAAAACGTGGAATGCCATTGTTTCGCAGCTAAATCCACGTGGCGTGTTTGTCGAAACCACTGTGATCTTCATGTTTCATCAATTCTTTCTGACTAAAGTGGATCAAGCGATCAAAGTTCAGTGCTTCTTTATGGAAGTCGATAAAACAGTCGATGCACCACTGGAAGTCAGGTAAATGTTTAATGCAAAATGTGAATCGATCGTGATATCCTCGTTTACTTTTTGGGGTTGTGTTTCAGCATGCTGACAACTGCTTTCAAGTCCAGTGCCTATCCCATGCCAATATGTGGCTACACATTGCGCTCAATCGCACCCAATGGACCAATTGTGTCCGTAGTGTCCATTGGAGATCCAATCTATCACCGCTGGGAGTGCAAGGAACATGGTATCCATCCATCATCTTCAAGCATACAATATCATACTGTAGTTACACACAGTGCATAGCTGCCTGACCTGCCGTTGACCGTATTCTGTTAATTCAGATGACCGGTATGACATTTATGGCATGCTGGTCCATGATTGTATTGTGGACGATGGTCAGGGAGACATCGTAGTTCTAATTGACGAAAACGGGTATGCTATACGCACACAAGTACTGTGGTGCCTTCTGTAACGTTTGATTTTTCCCGTAAACGATCCGCATTCTATTGTTGCATTATTTGTCAAAAAGTGTTGTGCAATATCAGGTGTGGAATTGATGCTCATTTGCTGGGGACCCCTCAATATTTGGACAACCTGAGAATTGCTTTCAAGGAGAGTCACGTGTTCAAGTTTGCGGACCGTTCTCATCTCTATTTTCAGTGCCAGATCACCATTTGCTACAAGGATGATGGTGGATGCAATGGCATATCTGTATGAGATGAGCAACCTTTAAAAGATGTACCTATGTACGTAAACGTATGTGAGTACATACATACCAGTTAGTTACATAGTAACCTGCATACATACACCTAACACTCAACTCAACACTACATGCAAAGGCAAGGAACAACCTATGCCTTTTGTGTGCAACTTCTGTTACAGCCACCCTCCTGCACCCCAACGCCAGGACGTTTTGGAAGATCTGTTCAGACATGGAAAGGTGACAGTGAAGTTGAGCTTCTTCCAACGTTGGATGTTCATGCTGAAGTTCTTTCAGTGCAGGATCTGGACTCTGGGTTTTCGACAACAGGTACATAGATACTCCAGTACCTATGTACGTATGTACGTACGTATACAATGAGAACAATAAAGTGATGGTAAGCCACGTATTTTTTGGACCGCATTTCTTTACAGATGATACCGCCAAAACTAAGAGCTTTACTGCGCCGAAGGTACAGGCTAGTGTCTGCGTCATGCGCAATGTGATCTTTCTGACTTTCGGTGCGATACTTCTGGTGCAATTATTCGTGATTGTAATTATTGTTTTGTGTAACTGCTTGAGAAGGCCACAATAAGATAGCATAGCGTAGGTTACACGTACACACAGGGTGTCCCATAATAAACTCCGGGGCTTTCCGCGGTAATAACTCTTGAGCTACAGCTCAGATTTCAATGCGGTTTTTTGCATTATGTAGCCAAGGCTTCAACTTAGAGGCAGGCAAAATTTCATGATTCTAGTTCAATTAGAAACTGGTCCAAAACAGCTACATTCTCTAGCCCCCAATTTCTATGGACTTTTCCCCCAAAGTAAACAAATTTCGGCACATTTTCTGGCATAGTTACTATCAACCCCTGCCTATTTTGCTCTAGTGGTTCATAGCAATCAGTTCAAAGTCTGGAAGCGTAAATACAAATTTGGATTATCTTAAAACCGCAATTCTACAGTACTGAGGGAAAACCTGCAAAAACGGGACCAAAACTTTGAAGGCCAATAAAACCATAACCAATGAAGCTACGCAGATGAAATTTTGCATGTATCTAAGTTGAAGCCTTGGCTACATGATAGAAGAAACCGCATTGAAATCTGAGCTTTAATTCGAGAGTTATAAGCGCGGAAACCCCCGGAGTTTATTATGGGACACCCTGTAGTAGTAACAGTCATAGTTTTCGGTGCAATTGTCTTATGTTTATCTTCTCTGGTGGTGATGAAGTATTGCGCATCTGGGGTCAAGCAGTTGTTGACCATAGTTGTGCAACTCCACGTTGTGACCATGAGATGGTTCGTTGCACAGCACAACTATGACCCATATGTTGAGAGTAGAGTAGGAATTGGGGGTTTGAGTGATTACAGTAACCCATGTATGAGTTGCGTATTTGGTAGTTACTTGTAAGAGGGGAGGTATTTTGTCAAGTGCTTGCTAAACTCTTTTGGTAGTGTTCGCACCTTATTCGCTCTTGGCAATTTCGCCTGCACCTGCCCTTTTGCGTGTGAGTCATGTTTTTTATAATGGCTTGCTTTGTGTTGCGTCTGGGTTTCGTTTCGGTTATCCTGATTTTACAACACGCGCTCATTACTCTGTAAGCTGCAAAATCTTTTGCTATTACACTGGACAGATAAAATCGTACAACTGACAGTTGGTCTTTGAATTAGCTGACGAAAATAACTCTGCAAAATACCCATCTAACCTATCAAAGGTTATGGGCCCAGGTTCGTTTACTGTGTGAAAAGAGTTTTGGCTAATTATTTTCTCCTGCATTCTTTGATTCCTGCCAATTGTCTGCGCTCTGTTTTGGTGGTCTGCTGAGTATTCTGTCTCTTCTGCTTATTTTGTTGGTCCTGAAATTTTATTCTGCTGAACATGTCGGCTTCAGAGGATAAGTGGACTATCGATAAGCTGGACGGTGAGCGGAATTGGGCGACCTGGAAGCTGCAGTTCAAGGCCCTGATGATGGACACGGACGATCCCAAACTCGCGTGGGAGAAGCTCGTTGCACTGTACGAGCAGCCTTCAGTCACCAACAAGATTATCTTGAAGAAGATGTACTTTCGGTGCCAGATGAAGGAAGGCGCGTCCATTGAGGAGCATCTGAAGCACATGAAGGACCTGACTGACAGGCTGGCGGCCATCAACGCTCCAGTGTCAGAGGAGGACCAGGTCGCGACTTTGCTCGGGAGTCTGCCATCCAGTTTCGGGACCCTTGTGACTACGCTGGAGAACCAGAAGGAGGAACTCAAGCTGGTTCAGGTACAGCAGGCGCTGCGGATGGAGGAACTGAAGCAGCAGAGTCAGGGGAAGTCTCCTAAGTCCCGCGGGGACACGGCGCTAGTGGGAGACAAGCAAGGGAGGAACAGCGGTGGAGGCGGCAAAGGACCGAAGTGCTACAACTGCAACTTGTTTGGCCACATTGCCAGGAACTGTCCGGAGAAGTCCAGAATGACGGCATCGGCGGGCGGCGGCAACAAGGGAAAAACTTCCAAGAAGTCCCAGCATTCTGCAAAGAAGGCGAGTTCTACGCCGGAGGAGCCAGACGATGGGGACGCTGCGTTCGCTGTGGACACTGCTGGTGAGGGCTGGTTGATCGATTCGGGAGCATCACGGCACATGACCAACAACAAGGATCTGCTGGAGAATTACCAGGAGTTCAAGGAGCCGGAGTTGGTAAAACTGGGGGACGGAAGAGCAGTCGAAGCATTAGGGATGGGTGATGCTTTAGTTGAAATGTGCGAGCTGAGTGAGCCTAGGAGGAGAGTGCGCATAGGGTCTGTACTTTTTGTGCCTAAGTTAGCAGGTAACCTGTTCTCAGTCAGGGCTGTTACGTCTAAGGGGTACGTAGTGCAGTTCGGGCACTCCAAGTGCTGGATTTACAACAGCAAAAAGGTGTTGTGTGGCATTGGCTCACTGGTCGGCAAGCTCTATCAACTGTGCTGCAAAGTGATTCCGTTGTGTGAGTGTGTTTCAGTGGCGACAGAGCCAGGTACGGAGGCGAACCTTTGGCATCAGCGCCTAGGTCACGTGAATGGCAAGCGGCTGAAAGAAATGGTGAAAGAACAGTCAGTGGAAGGTGTAAAAATCCCAAAAGAAGCAGAGTTGTCCTTTTGTGAGGGCTGCGTGGTTGGGAAGATGCACAAGCTGCCGTTCAAGCCTCTGGGAGAGATTCGCTCTACAAGAAAACTCCAGTTGGTGCACAGTGACGTGTGTGGTCCAATGCAGACTCAGTCCATTGGTGGTGCCAAGTACTTCGTCACATTCACGGATGACTATTCTCGGATCTGTGCAGTGTACTTCATGAAGCACAAGTCAGACGTGCTGGAGAAGTTCAAGGAATTCGAAGTGGATGCCACGAATGCACATGGTGACCGAATTGGAACTCTGAGAACGGACAATGGTGGAGAGTATTGTTCAGATGAGTTTGAAGCGTATCTGAAGCAGAGAAGAATTCGGCATCAGACGACGGTGTCTCATACTCCAGAGCAGAATGGAGTGGCGGAACGTCTCAATCGCACTCTGCAAGAATTGGCCAGAGCTATGTTGGCTCACGCAGGTCTACCGAAGAGTTTTTGGGCAGAAGCTGTAGCTACGGCGGCGTACGTGAGGAATCGGGTTCCGACCTCGGCGTTCAAAGCGGTGAAGACGCCTTACGAAATGTGGTTTGGAAGGAAGCCCAGCGTGAAACACCTTCGTGTTTTCGGCTGCATCGCCTACGCTCACACCCCGGACTCAAAGCGGAAGAAGCTTGATGGGAAAGCGAAGAAGTATCGCTTTGTCGGCTATGCCCGGTACCAGAAAGGCTATCGCCTGTACGATGAAGAAACTCGGAAGGTGGTCACCTGCAGAGATGTTGTCTTCAATGAGCAGCAGTTCTCCTGGAACAAGCTGGAATTCGTGCCTGAGAAGGATGAGAAGCTCAATCCAGTGGGAGAAGAGAAGGAAGACACGGAGACGGAGACGGAGTCTGAAACGGAAGAAGAGGGTGAAGCTCAGAAGCCACGGAAATCCCAAAGAGAAGTGAAGAAACCAGTGCGTTTTGGTTTGGATGAGTATGTGGGAAGTGCGCAGCACGTTTGCTACATTAGTCAAGTGCAAGAGCCCAACACCATCCAGGAAGCACTGAGTGGAGACCAGAAGAATGAGTGGAAGAAAGCGGCGGACTCGGAATACAACTCCCTCATGGAGAATGGAACTTGGGAGCTGGTGAAGCTGCCGGAAGGGCGGAAACCAGTGGGTTGCAAGTGGGTGTTTCGTGTCAAGTACCAAAGCAATGGGAAAGTTGACCGCTTCAAGGCTCGGTTGGTCGCTAAAGGCTACGCTCAAAAGTACGGGATTGACTATGAAGAAACCTTTGCACCGGTGGCTCGTTTCTCTTCTATTCGGACTTTGCTGGCATTCGCTGTCCAGTACGGAATGGAAATCCATCAAATGGATGTTGTCACAGCTTTCCTGAATGGAAACCTGGAAGAAGAAATTTACATGTCTCAGCCAGAGGGCTACGTGGAGCCAGGGAAGGAGCAGCTGGTGTGCAAGCTCAAGAAGTCCCTGTATGGGCTCAAGCAATCTCCGCGCTGCTGGAACAAAGCTTTTCGAGAGTACCTTGAGTCGGTGGGGTTCAAGCAAAGTGAAGCGGATCCCTGCATCTTCATTCGACTGGAAGGAGGGGAAATCGAAATCATCGCTGTGTACGTGGATGACCTGATCGTGGTGACTTTGACATCCAGAGCGATGAGGAAGCTGAAGGAGCAGTTGGCTCAGGGGTTCCAGATGAATGACATGGGAGAGTTGCACTACTGTCTGGGAATCAGTGTGGAAATAAACAGGAAGATGCGTACTTGGGTTCCCTTGTTTCGTGTTTGTTTGGGGGGGGGGGGGGTTGTTGGGTTTTGGTTTTTTTTTTTTTTTTTCTTTCTCCCATACCTCTATTTTCCCAGGGCAACACCCAAGAGTGCCGGTCTCTGACGCTGAATCAGTCCCAGTACATTCGGAACTTGGTGGAGCGACATGGTCTGAGTGAGGCGAAAGTTGTGTCTACTCCTGTGGATCTGAACATCAAGCTTCAGAAGGACGATGGAGTGAGCGAGCCTGTGGACAAGACTCAGTACCAATCGTTGGTGGGTGGACTGTTGTTCGCTGCGATGGCGACGCGTCCAGACATTGCACATGCAGTGGCCCTCGTGTCCAAGTTTAATTCGAATCCGACGGAGTCTCATCTCACAGCTGCAAAGCGGATCCTGTGCTACCTCAAAGGAACGGAGGACTTTGGAATTTGCTACAGGAGAGATGGAGGAGAAATCTATTTCTGGTTGGTTACTCGGATGCCAACTGCCAGGGGATGTGGATGATGGGCACTCCACAACCGGAAACGTGTTCATGTTGGCTGGTGGAGGAGTGAGCTGGATCAGCAAGACACTGCCAATCGGTGCGCTGTCTACGTGGGAAGCTGAGTACGTGGCAATCAGACAAGCAGCTCAAGTAGTGATTTGGTTCCGGAAGATCTTCAAGGATCTTCAGGAAGCCGGTGGATGGACCTTTGGTTCTGTACGAAGACAACCAAGGCGCCATTGCAACTGCCAAGAACCCAATTGGTCATGCACGAACGAAGCACATCGACATTCGTCATCACTTCATCAGAGAAGCGCTGCAGAAAGGGTTCGTCGACGTGAAGTTCTAGTCCTATTGAGCACATGCTCGCAGACGGGTTCACTAAGCCATTTGGGCCGGAGTTTCGGTTCGTGAGCCTTCGCTCAGCCATTTTCGTCAGAGAGCTGCACTCCAAACCCACCAATTAGTGGGAGTGTTGAGAGTAGAGTAGGAATTGGGGGTTTGAGTGATTACAGTAACCCATGTATGAGTTGCGTATTTGGTAGTTACTTGTAAGAGGGGAGGTATTTTGTCAAGTGCTTGCTAAACTCTTTTGGTAGTGTTCGCACCTTATTCGCTCTTGGCAATTTCGCCTGCACCTGCCCTTTTGCGTGTGAGTCATGTTTTTTATAATGGCTTGCTTTGTGTTGCGTCTGGGTTTCGTTTCGGTTCTCCTGATTTTACAACACGCGCTCATTACTCTGTAAGCTGCAAAATCTTTTGCTATTACACTGGACAGATAAAATCGTACAACTGACAGT
>JASAMW010001904.1:0-18061 GCA_030247985.1 Epsilonema sp. ZAB3_2 | reverse complement strand
CGAGTCTAATGGTATATGGTTTGCTGTAATAGCCCTGTTGGCTGAGCTTAGAGACGCCTGTACATAACGTCGATTTGATCGTTCTCGATTTTCCACCTTTCCCCTGACCACCCTGCCTAAATGAGCCCGTTTCTCCGGTTAAACGTGGTCAAATCAAAAAACCGAGCTCATTTTCGAACTCAGGAGGGTTGATTACCTATATTTTTGACATTAAATCAAAAAAGTAGAAAAATGCGGGTCCGACCTATGCTCGAGTCTCTCGCGAAGTTGCTGATAGTACCCATAGCCACTCCCACACCAAGCTGAGATGCCTATAAGCCTGCTTGGGGGTGTATTGTACTAGAATAACCGTGTTTTGACCTCAATTATGCCCTAAAACACGTGCTTTTGACCTAAGAAATATGCCTCTGCGCACCTCTCAAAAACATAAAAAAATGCCCCATGCATAACCCCCCCCCCCCCCCCCCCTATGCATACCATCATATGGGACCTCTCAATTTTTGCATACCCCCATGGGGCTATGCACCGGTAAATACGGTAGATTACTTATCTCAATCGGTCTTATGGTTGCTGAGATATACTAGGTGTCCGGGTTTACCCCACAGTACCCTACATACCTGGCCCAAAAATTTCGGAAGCTCCAGCCTGGCAGAGGAAATCGTAGTCTTGAGGTGGAAGTACGCCACCGCATACGACAACGATATCTCTGAAAACAAAACAAACGACATACATCATCAATAACCCGTACAAGGCCATGACAGGGGTAGGGGTACCGTATTTTTGGGTGTATAGTCCCAGGGGGATATACACAGCACAATATTTACGTTTTGTTGGCCCGTACGTAGTTGGCAAAATTTAGGGCGAAAAGATGTGTAGCCTACATGGGGAATAATACCGTCCCAACTTTGAATGTTGTCGGCATACCCCACCATGAAACATCAAGTTAGCAGGTTCAGCCTGACTCTACAGTCTACATACCTACTTTCTTTCAAGTCTTAACTTACCCTCTGCCCATCTGCTTGAGTTCCTGGAGGAGCTGCGGCACGAGGGTCATGTGACCGGCGGCCAGACTGGACACTCCGACCACGTGCACATCCGCGTCCACCGCCTGTCGCGCCACCTCAGCCGGCGTCGCAAACAACGGACCCACGTCCACGTCGAAACCTGCAACAGCACACGCACACGCACAGTCCGATGGAAGAGCGTACGTTAACCCCCTTCGTAATCCCAGACGTCCGCCTGTCCGTAGCCACCCGGCAAACACCGTCCGTAGACGGGGCAAATCCCGTCTACGGGAAAAACAAACCCGTCTATGGACGGGGTTTGCCGGGTGGCTACGGACAGGCGGACGCTTGTGATTACCAAGGGGGTTAACCCATCCTCTATTTCGATGGTCGCCGGGACCAAAACGCGACCCCCAGCCCCACCGACAAAATCGACAAAGTGTCCAAAACGCCATCATCGGTGGTTCACTGGTTGGTAGCAATTGGAAAAAGTGTAAGAAAAATGCGACCGCAATGCGATGGTAAATGGGATACTAATGTGACAGTAGTGCGATTGCATTTTGGTAGCCCTCCAGGTCGCATTTTGCTGGGTGCGACCATCAAAAAATAAACCCCGCCTCTATTTTGATGGTCGCACCGGGCAAAAAATGCGCGACATTAGGCGACCAAATGCGATCGCAAAACGGTCGCACCATTTAGTAGAATCGAATTATTATCAATATCGCAGGCTATCGCTTGTTATTTGTATTTTTTCTCCAAATGCTACGCCAGTGTAACTGATGGGTGGGCCCAGAAAAGCGATTTGCATGCATACCTAGATCTGCGAATCCGGTAGCGATGACTTTCGCGCCGCGATCGTGTCCGTCCTGGCCCATTTTCGCCAACAGAATGCGGGGCTGTCGACCTTCCTCTTGCGCAAACTCCTACAAAAAATGCACATCACAAAACGTACAAATTATTTGTTGGCCTCACGCAAGTTACACGGGTGCACAAGCAAATAGAGAAGTAGTAAAAAGAATGGTTCTTACGCGAGTTGTACCGCATGTGATACCAAGAATATATAACAGTACAAAGGAAATACGTACCTTCACAAGGTCCAGTGTCTCCTGAATCTCCTTATCCTCTCCAAACTCAGATCGATAGGCGCCTGATACCAATCGGTCCGTTGCCACGTAGCGAGTGAACACCTAAAGCAAAGGATAAACCCAAGAAATACTATCCATTGTCGCCTCCAATTCAAAATCCTGAAAGAAAAATTCGCCAAATGTGCAAGCAGGGAATCGAACCCTGGACCTCTCGCATTCCAGCCGAGTGCCTGCTTCACCATTTGACTACACACCCGGACGACCTCAGTCGTACAATTTTCCCTTTGATCATTTTCCCTTTTCCCTACAAGCCTACCTTCTCCATTGCATCCGATATCTCCCCGACCGTACACCGGGCCCTAGCCGCTTCGATGGCGCTGGTTAACAGATTCCCACTTCCTCCCGCCGCCACGCGTTCCAGTTCACGCAGCGCCGCGTCCGCCGTCTCCGCGTCACGTGAACGACGCAGGGCGCGCAGTTTGCCGAGTTGCCGCTCGCGCACGCGACTGTTGTCCACGCGCAGCACGTCTACGGCTTCCTCCTTCGCCAGCCGGTACTTGTTCACGCCGACGATGGTTTCTGAAACGAAGCAGGGAGAGCGTTAAAATAAATGGGGCTTCAAAGCGAGTAAGGTTTGTCGGAAAATTGGTTCTACTGAAATGCTGTCAGACTTGCCCCAGATTTGCCCCAGTAACCGCTGTAAATAGGTATGTTTTCGAACTTGGCTCTCAAACCAGACCAGACCGCAGCCTGTGTAGGGGAGTGTGGGGCAAACCCAGCCATTCTTCTACGAGGTGCCAAGTGACCGGGTTATCCCATGACACCATTTATTTAGGCGCTTCAGACCTGAACTCCGAATTCGCTAAAATCGCAGAGTTCGCACCGAACTCGCTCCGTTTTTTCAAACGTGCGTGTGAACTTACCCTACCCCACAGTACCCTACCCTTACCTGTTCCCGAGTCGATCCTCGCCTGTTTCCTCGCGGCGGCTTCTTCGATGCGCAGTTTCGGCATTCCGCTGGCCACCGCCTTCGCCATCCCACCCAGCTCTTCCACCTCCGCAATCACTTTCCTCGCCTCCACACACAGCGCTTTCGTTAACGCCTCCATCAGATACGAACCGCCCCACGGGTCTGCCACCTGCCGCGGAAAAAAGAAGTGGTACTGCACGTAAAGGCAACCTGGGAGGTAGTAGGTATTACGCCGTTTTCAAACTCGCTCTGGTTCTACTCTATTCAACGATTGAAAACGTCGAGGAACCCATACTAACGGGTAAACTGGTGAGATTGATGTTTCATGCCACAATAGAATTCGCCTCTGAGTACGTTGACGTTTCATCCAGTCGCCCTCCCCTTGGTGTTTCATAAAGTGCCCGTGCCCACCCCGCCTGAGTCCGTATCCACCTTAACCGATACTCGAATATGACTGTCAAATCCACTACTTTATGAGAACGTATGAGAACTGAAAAACGGAGCGCCAGTACATAAGGTTCTCATTTATGAGAACTTGTGCGACTCTGTTCTCACAAGACATGTACGCCTGCGATTTTGTTCTGCACAAAACATGTACAGAACCCCTTCTAGGAATACATGTTTTGTGAGAACAGAGTCGCACAAGTTCTCATAAATGAGAACCTTATGTACTGGCGCTCCGTTTTTCAGTTCTCATACGTTCTCATAAAGTAGTGGATTTGACAGTCATATTCAGTATCGGTTAACTTGAGGCGCATTTCCGCCACGGTTTTCCATTTGCGCCCCAAAATTCAGCTGCCAGAGGCGCAAAATTACTGTATGGTAGATATGAAGAGGTGCCGGAAGGTGACAGGCAAAGAGGTGAATTTGGCATTTTGCGCGTTTTTGCCAGCTACCTACCCGCTGCCCCCACAAAAGTGCGTAGAATACACGGACAGTCCCCAGCAATTTCGTGCCATTTTGCGTTACGGGGCTGTCGCGACGCGAGCTGGTCCCGGGTCACGACTAGCCGAAACATCAAAGTCACAAGTTCACCCAGGTGGCACGAAGTATTTCGTCGCCTTCGGGTGAACTCGTGACGTTGATGTTTCGGCTTCGTACCTTGGGTATGCCGCTCTCTTCCTGCAGTATGATCTGCGTGTTTCGGGCGATGCGAGCCGCGAAGGGGGTGGGCAACCCCAAGGCCTCGTCGAAGGAGTTGGTGTGCAGCGATTGCGTTCCGCCAAAAACTGCAGCCATCGCTTCCACGGCAGTACGAACGATGTTATTGTACGGATCCTACAAATGCAACAGACACAGCGTCAAAGGAATGAAAATCATATGCAAGAGAGAGCGAAGGAATTGCTAAGGTTACAAATAACTTTCGCGCACAAGTAGTAGCCCGCTTTTCTTTCCAAGTTTGCTTATTTTTAGGCAAATTTTGTAAAAAAATAAATACTGCCTGTGCTCGATTTCGGCTCTTTCTACGAGTTTCCAGAAAGTGAGGACAGGCGGAGGCGGCGTTTATTACTTAGCTTCATAGCTAATAAATTGCATAAAAACGTTTATTTGCAACCTTATCAATTGTCGGCACCGACCTAAACTTTCACTAAATACCGCGGAGTCACCTCGCTACCTCTCAAGAGCTTAGCGCAACTGGCCAATATCTCCCGCAAAATAAGTACGGTAAGTGACCAAGCAAGCTTCTGATTCCGTATTTGATTTACCGCAGAACAGAAGTTTACCTGCTCCGTCAGTGACCATCCACTCGTTTGACAATGAGTACGAAGAATCAGCGATTTTTCTTTCTTCGGCCGAAATTTTTCCTTCACCAATTCAGCCCATAATTTCCTCGCTGCCCGAAGCTTAGCGATTTCCTGAAAAAGAAACGATAAAAAGAAAGAAAATTGAAAGTAAGAAAAGAAAAAAGCAAAACTGTGGTTATATAATCGAATTTGAATGAAACGAAAAATTCTTGGAGATGCGGGGGCTTGAACCCCGGGCCTTTCACATGCAAAGCGAACGCTCTACCACTGAGCTACATCCCCGACAACCACTCCCTGCACAAAACGTCGATAAATAAGCGAGCAAGAGGAAACGCGTGCAGATATTACGTCATTGAAAACCGGTCGCCTACTAAACCGCCTTTTGCCCAATAGTACCTCAGGTGGGGATGTAGCTCAGTGGTAGAGCGTCCGCTTCGCATGCGGAAGGCCCGGGGTTCGATCCCCCGCATCTCCACAAATTTTTCTTTTCCTTTTCTCTACCACACGCATTACATACAGCTATCCTACCGATCTTTTTTTATTTATTTTACCATGTAAAAATTCATGCTAATCCCAAAGAAAAAGCTGAGCCTCGGGGCAAATTCGTCGATTTTCAGTCCTGCTTTCAGCCCCGTGTTACAGTACTCCAAACCGTCCGCTAAGGTGAAGGCCAATTCTAATACCGCATCAGCTCCAGCTTCTTGCATATGATAACCGCTTATGGATATCGAGTTGAACTTGGGCATGTGCTACAAGCAAACGAAAACTGACGTTTTTCCTTATCCTCAAATCAACCCATAAACTTGATGTTTCAACCTTACTGTACCATGGAGCAGTGAGCGAAAATGTCCCCCACGATGCGCATAGAAGGTTCGGGCGGGTAGATGTAGGTGTTGCGCACCATAAATTCTTTGAGAATGTCGTTTTGAATGGTGCCTTGAAGCTCGTCTTGTTTGGCTCCCTACAAAATAAAATTTTTATCAATAAATAAATATCCCTCTACATCTGCATTTATTACAAAGGGTAAACCAGGGAAACCCTGTCGTAATTTTGTAAAGACATGAATCAGGACAACCGTTCCGTATTTTCCCCATCTTTCCCTGCGCCTAAAATTCTTCTAAGCCAGGGGCGAGAAACAAAACTTCCTTTGCCACCCAATAACATTCCCAATAAAACGTTGTTTGACTGGAATTTTACGTTCATTACATATCATCATTTCCAAAATAACGTAGTCCAATTTTCCCCACCTTACCCCACCGCTACATATACCGTTACCCTACCTGTTCCTCAGCAGCAACGATGAACATAGCCAACACCGGTATCACAGCTCCGTTCATTGTCATACTGACTGACATCTGACGCAGTGGAATTCCGTCGAATAAAGCCTTCATATCTTCCACTGAATCCACAGCCACACCTGCCATACCCACGTCCCCGAACACCCGAGGATTGTCCGAATCGTACCTGTCATAGCATACATAAAAGCGAAGATTAGAGAAAGGTGGGGAAAGTGACGCGGTGGCTCAGGTGGTAAGAGGCGCGGCCGCCTTTGGTTAGGGTTCGATTCCTGCACTGGCCATACCCACGTCACCGAACACCCGAGGATTGTCAGAATCGTACCTGTCATAGCATACATAAGCGAAGATTAGAGAAAGGTGGGGAGAGTGACGCGGTGGCTCAGGTGGTAAGAGGCGCGGCCGCCTTTGGTTAGGGTTCGATTCCTGCACTGGCCATACCCACGTCACCGAACACCCGAGGATTGTCAGAATCGTACCTGTCATAGCATACATAAGCGAAGATTAGAGAAAGGTGGGGAGAGTGACGCGGTGGCTCAGGTGGTAAGAGGCGCGGCCGCCTTTGGTTAGGGTTCGATTCCTGCACTGGCCATACCCACGTCACCGAACACCCGAGGATTGTCAGAATCGTACCTGTCATAGCATACATAAGCGAAGATTAGAGAAAGGTGGGGAGAGTGACGCGGTGGCTCAGGTGGTAAGAGGCGCGGCCACCTTTGGTTAGGGTTCGATTCCTGCACTGGCCATACCCACGTCACCGAACACCCGAGGATTGTCAGAATCGTACCTGTCATAGTACATAAGTGAAGATTAGAGAAAGGTGGGGAGAGTGACGCGGTGGCTCAGGTGGTAAGAGGCGCGGCCGCCTTTGGGTAGGGTTCGAATCCCGTACTGGCCATACTCATGTTGACTGAAGAATGAACACCCGAGGATTGTCCCAATCGTACCTGCCATAGTACATAAGCGAAGATTAGAGAAAGGTGGGGAGAGTGACATGGTGGCTCAGGTGGTAGGAGGCGCGCCGCCTTTGGTAGGGGGTTCGATTCCCATGTCGGCCATATCTATCCTGCTGGCGCGGTAGTCTTGTTATCCATCTGCAACCCAACGCAGGGGGTTCGATTCTCCTCTCACAGAAGTACAGCCTACGGTATTTACCTGTGCATAAAAAATGGAGAGGTCCTATATGGGGCTGTGCATTGGAGGCGGGGGGCAATGCATGGGGCATTTTTTATGTTCTTGAGAGGTGCGCAGAGAGGTACCCTACAGTACATATGGGGTTATGCATGGAGGGGGGGGGGGGCTATGACAGGTAAATACGGTATTTGACGTTTCGCTTGAAGCATCATTCGTCCAAGTTCATATCCAACTTACCCTCTATGCGTAGCCAGGTCAAAAGCCACGCTCAGTCCCTGCTGACCAGCCTTGATATTGTCGCGATAGAACTGGTTGCTCTCTTCCACCGTGCTGAAGCCCGAATACTGCCGAATCGTCCACGGTCTATGCGTGTACATCGTGGCGTAGGGTCCCCTGGTATACGGGAAGACCCCCGGTATTGTCGCCCCGTCTCCCAAAGCTTCCAAATCCTCTCTGGTGTACACCGGCTTAATCTTAACCCCTTCCGGCGTCCTCCATACAAGGTCGGAGGGATCTTTGCCCTTTAGCGTTGGTGCAGCCATGGACGCCCATAGCGGATCAAGGGGAGGAGGACTGGAAGCTGCGGAATAGGGGCGGACCAGAGTGGGCCGGACCGTGGCCAAGGCCACTCCGCACCGACCGAACTGCTTGCTGGGTGCTTTAAGACTCTGAAAAACGACAGAAACTACTATAGGCTTGAATGAAGAACAGAGATACAGTACGTGCGTGCGTGACAAATGGGGGGGGGGGGATTGAAGAGGTGGTACGGTAAGGTTTGCTTACCCCGCAGCACTACCATGCCATGCCGTACCCTGTTTTTATCCGCAGACAGAATTAAATAACAACGGAATAAATATGAAGCCTTATGAAACGCGCTTCTTTAAAAAAAACTACAGAGTCATCATTCATAAACAGCACTCCCTGCTTGACGTCAATTACGTAAGTTAGCAATAGAGCCTAAAGCTAAATACTGACCGACAAGGAACAATAGGTATATAATAATATAATAGGTTATTATCGCGAATAACGCTCATGACTCATAAACCGAGCATGAAAAGCACTTGAAACTCAATGAAAGGCATGGATAACTCACTCAGCTCTTTATGCGGTCCAGCGCGCGGGCAAAAAATTTGCACTCCTCTCACAGAAAGCAAAAGCAGGCCTGAAACCTCATCTCTGGCATTGGGATTGGGTTACTGACTGATAACTGGTTCCCCATCGTGCCCCGCATACCTAAAGTAGGTTAACATTATCGCGACACTGCAGCATGTTTAGTACGTAGGCCGCCAGCAGCATACGTAAACACGAGTAAGATAAAGAGGCTTGTGTGGAAATATGAGAATCGTAGCTGCTGTGGGCAGCAGCAGTTTTAAAAGCGACCCGACAACAGCGAGGCTCGGGCTGGAATTGGAAATAGTAGAGGTTGAAGTTTGAGTGCCGGCAAATTTCCTATGGACACAGACAGCAGAACTAGGCTAGCGCATAGTATTGGAAAGCGAAAACCGACCGCAAACGGATGCTGCAAGAGTAATTTGCCATTTTCCAAACACGGCAGCTGCTGCTGCTGTCCGATCGACAGATGTCGGCCTGGGGGTGAGGGGGAGGTAAGTTGAACGCATCTGACCCTTTACATGTTACCCCACCCACACCCACAGATTTTTAGCCTGCCATGTATCCCCAGAAAAAGCAGAGTAACATACATACAATACGTACCCTCAAATAGTTATTTGGAGTTCGGTGCACTTGCATGCCTCACCCTAAACCCCGTGCCCACGTCTGGATAGACCACAAAAGCCCTCACAAAATTGCACACACAGCCTTTTCAAATGCGCGAAAAGTGTGTGCAACATAGACACACAGACGTCATGCGAGCAAAACCTGGATCAGAACCGGATTGGGTCCAAAAACTTCAACGTCGCACACCGAAAAAGCCGAATAAACTCAAAAAAGAGGTGGAGTGACATGTCGAAAAATGGAAAAAGAAGAAAGCACAAAGGAAGAAAGAAAAGAACCCTACTGGCGTGTTCGTTTCTATACTTTTTTGCGCAGCCCAGCAAAAACCATACGCATTACGTAAAGATGGATTATTCAACGCTTTTTCTTCCTTTCAGTGTAATGCCACCCAAAAGTTGGCAAAAGAAATGCAACATTTCCGCCCTCGTAAATTACCGTACACCCTTCTCGACTGTGGGGATAGGAAACAGCCATAAATCAGCAAGCTAAAATCTGCGAATAATTATGCACTGAGCACAAATTGCTTTTGCACAATACACATGCTAAATACCTAGCAAAACCGACTGCACGCAACACGATGGCAACAACTGAATAACAGTTGCGCAATTAAGCTCGAATTCTGTGCTAGCAGGTGGTGGGACAATAATCACAGCACTGAGTGCAACGGCACTAGTATAATACATCCTTAGCAATACTATAGGCTACTGCAATCCCAGAGCGCTTGAAAATTCGTATCCAAGTTTTTCGCACTATAAATCGTCGAAATGAATTGCTGTCACACCTGCTTGGCAAAGTCTGTTATGCTATAGCATCAATATAAAACCTACACGACCAACCAATGTCGTTTGTCTGGCTAATGCTTTCGCGCTGATTCATACACGGTACATAACATAACATGGCCAACATAGGGTACTGTGGGGTAAACCTAGACACGGGGGGTACACCCGGACACCTAGTATATCTCAGCAACCATACGGCCGATTGAGACAAGCATTCTACCAATCGATTCCTTGAACTCTCCTCTTTCAAATGAGCTACCATGTTCATCACTTGCTAAGCGGTAAGTTCAGAAAAGCTTAGGTGTCCGGGTTTACACCGTGTCCGGGTTTACCCCATAGTACCCTACACCACATAGGTACATATGTACCGAGAGTACATATGTACTACTGTATGTACGTACGCAGGTACATAATATTCCATTTGATCTTGATGAATGCAAGTTTACCTGTCTTAGCTATTGTTGCAGTGTAGCTGGAAATTCAATAGGTGAACACATTCACACTCGGAGACAGAACAAAACAATTTTCATTTATTTGTCTGTGTGTACACAGCACAGCAGCTGAGGTAATGTAGGTAGGTAGGTAGGTAAGCTTTCCCATTTGAGCCAAAGCCATTTTCACATAAAGAGAGAGAGAGAGAGAGAGGTAGGCAAAAGGCGTGTCCATTTTATGAGAATGGAGGTAGTCTTTTCCATTAGCCAGATCAGCAACAAAATTGAGGTACAGGCAAAGTAAAGTAAGTTTCATGAAAATATTGAGCCATAAATTTGTAGCAAAAAGAGTTGACGCACAACACCAGACGATAATTTTTTTTCAAAAAATTACCATTTATTCTCGGCTTTGCAGAGGTAGATTAGAACAATAGCGAAGATAATTTTATAATATTTTGTTTGACCCGTAATGTCGCAATTTTTATGTACACATCCCTGGGCCCGAGTGCACAAACGCGTAATTGGCCAGTCAAATCCCGATCGGGCAATCAAATAATTTTTTTCGCGTGCACAAAGTTGACCAGTCAAATTGTAGTCGGCCAGTTACTGTAACTGGCCGGTTAATCGGGCAATTAACTGCCCTGCTAAAATATGGCGTGCACAAATTTAACGGGGCAAATTTAATGGGCCATTTAACTGGGCGACTTCAAAGTAGGTCAAGAGGTACTTTGAGTAGTCAGAGAAAACGTAAGCTGCTAGCAGAAATGGCATTTATGCCTATCTTTGATATCAATAACATAAAGGAAGGAAGAAGATATCGAGAACGGCTGAATCCGATAGAATTTTACTCTGATGAGGAGTTCCGCCGCCGTTATCGCTTTACAAAAGCTTCATTCATGGAGATGGCGGAGGAGCTGCGACCCGATTTACAACACAAGACGAAGCGAAGCCATGCGCTGAGCACTGAGCTGCAGCTGGCTCTTGCTCTCCGTTTCTATGGAACCGGCGCCTTTCAAATTGTCGTAGGTGACACTATCAGGGTGGACAGAACAACAGTTGGGAGAGCCGTACACAGTATTTCCAAGCTTCTCGCTTCGAAGGTCGGCGAATACGTCACTTTTCCGGAAACGGAAGACGAAATTCAAGCTGCGAAGCAAGAATTTTTTGAGGTTGCTGGAATGACGGGAGTGCTTGGCTGCATCGACGGTACGCACGTTGCAATACAGGCACCGTCGGGTGATCAGGAACCGTACTATGTGAACCGAGAAGGTTATCACTCGATCAACGTACAAGGAATTTGTGACGCGAAGAATCGGTTTCTTAACGTCGTCGCCAGTTGGCCTGGCAGTACACATGACTCTCGTATCCTAACCAACAGTCGGATAGGTATGGATGGGGGGAGGGGGGGGGGGGGGGGGGGGAGGGGGGGGGCGGGGGGGGGGGGGGGAAGGGGGGGGGGTGGCCAATCTCCTAAAAAAAAAAGCCGGGACAAGAAGGGAAGAGAAGGGGAGGGGGGGGGAGGGGGGGGGGTGGGGGGGGGGGGGGGGGGAGGGGGGTGGGGGCGCGCCTCTTCTCCCCTTTTCGCTTTCTTCTTGCCCCGTCCGGGGCTGGAGGGGGACGCCCCCCCCGCCCCTCCCCCCCACAATACCGTGCAGCAGAGGGGGGGGGGGGGGGGGAGTGGAGGGGGGGGTGGGGGGGAGGAAAGGGGGGGGGGGGGGGGGGGAAAAAAAAAGAAAAAAAAAAAAAAGAAAAGGGAGAGGAGTGGGGGGGGGGGGGGGGGGGGGGGGGGGGGGGGGGGGGGGGGGGGGGAGGGGTTTGCACGGAACGGTTTTTGGAAGGGAAAATTTTTCGGGATCAATATGCCCGTGACAATTTCAGCTAAAATGTTGGCATAGGTACGTAGTGCTAACGCTGGAGTAGTATGTTATCCTTTAGGGGTACTCTCCATCACACAACTATAGGGCGGATCGGCGCCGGATCCGGATCCACCCGGAGCCGCCCCGGATCCGTCGGAGCCGCCGGATCCGCAGCCGTCGGATCCACAGCCGCCGCCGATCCGCAGCCGCCGAATCCGGAGCCGCCGATCCGCACCCCCCGGATCCGCAGCTGCCGAATCCGCAGCCTTGGATCCGTCGGAGCCGCCGCCGCCGCCGATGGATGCGGATCCGCCGCCACCGATTTCTGGCATACTTGCGTGATGGAGGGTCCCCGTGCCTGACTATGATATTATAGCACTGTGAGTATTTTCGCATCCACCACCGAGTGTATCCGGCCGGAGCCCTCACTCTTGTGTATGTAAACAAAGTTGATAAACAAGTGAACTGTCCAGCACAGCCCTCGCTCTTGTTCACATACAGAAAGTGGAACACTGATAAACAAGTGGACTGTCCGGCACAGGGCACTGTGTGCATAACAAACAACTGAGTTGTGTATGACGCTTTCTCGCCTCGTGTTTATACTCGGTAAATGTGTGCGTATTATTGTTGCACCTGCCCTGTGCACGCTAATTTTGGAATATTGTTTACTTTGCACCTATGCGCCAATTACCCCAAGTTTGACGTTTTGACACTGCGACTTAAGGTCTGACTGCGCGCCCAAATCATTGCGCGCGCGCTTTTTTGGCGCCAAGCGTTGGAATAACGTTTACTTGCACCTTCGTGCCAACCCCACGTTTGACGCTTTGCACGCGCGTTTAAGGTCTGTCTGCGCGTGCTGTCTGTGATTTTTGGCACCACTCCAAGTTTGACCTCTGCAAAAACGCTGTGTCACGTGATAATTTTGATTATGAAGTACTATATAAACAAGTGGTGATGATTGAAATTTCAGTTTCTTATGATCATGAAGCTGAAAATTTTATGCTTTCTTTGTTATCGTAAATTCTCATCCAGAAACAAATTGCAGAAGCACATGTTAGCTCTTCATCCATCGCAAATCTGGAGGAAATCTACCCCATCTTCCCCGACTTCAGGCTCACACCACAAGCACTGACCAGACGAATTCAAATCATTGGTGATGATCAAGAGTTGGTCACAGATGGAAGAGAGACATAGACATGCTTTGGACAAGCTAACAATGCCTTTTTGGCATTATGCCCATTTCGACACATTGTTTCCCGAGTTAAACCCGTCGAGGCGTACTGCTGGATGACCACATAAAGATTCTAAATGCACTGGCAACAAAACTGGAAAAAGCTCGCCAACTGGTGGAACTCATGAAATCACGTGGACCAAAATCCTATCATCAATTGTATGATTCTGCAGTTGTTACTGGTCAGGATAAAGAATTACTGATTGCAATAATTACCAACTCATGATTTTTGACACATGGTGAATAAAATTTTTCAAAAATATTATGCTCTATAGTGCAAGAACATAAGTTAGCACTGCTACCCGAGTTGAGCACTGCACTTCATTTGCAGTGACTATTTCTAACACAGGACTGGCTTATCACTTCATGCGCTAAACACACATGTGTAGCATACACAAACCACACTAGTCTGCTTCAGTGAATACCCAAAGTCCAGTATTACCTTTTTCAGATTGATTGCACACTTTCGAACATTTTTGCATACTTTTTTGTGCATTTTTCACACTTTTTGCTTTATTTTTGCACTTTTTTGCCCATGTTTTTGCACACTTTTGCTTATGTTTGACACACCTTTGCATACTTTTTGCAAAATTTTTACACATTTTACATACTTTTTTACACATTTTCTGCATGTTTTGCACAATTTTGCATCCGTTTTGCACACCTTTGCATACTTTTTGCACACTTTTGTAAACTTTTTCAACTTTTTACACATTTTTTGCATACTTTTTTTACACATTTTCTGCACATTTTTGCACGTTTAGCACACTGTTTACACATTTTTGCACTCTTTTACACATTTTTGCGTGTTTTGCGTACTTTTTGCACATTTTTGCATCACTTTTCACACTTTTTGCACACTATTGAACACTTTTGGTATATTTTTGCATGCTTTGGCACACTTGTTGCATACTTTTTACACATTTGCATACTTTTTACATTTTCATGTTTTGCACACTTGTTGCATACGTTCTACATACTTTTTGCAAAGTTTTTGCACATTTTTGCTTGTTTTTTGCATACTTTTTGGACATTTTTGCATACTTTTGCTCAAGTTTGACACACTTTTGCATACTTTTTGCAATCTTTTCATACTTTTACACATTTTTTGCAATCTTTTCATACTTTTTACACATTTTCTGCATGTTTTTGCACAATTTTGCATACGTTTTACACACTTTTGCCTGTTTAGTGGTTGTATTGAATGTCTATTGTACTTACAGGATTTCTGTCATGCCACAAGTTCCCGCGTGTGGAAAGTGTTGATGTGAGGGGTGTTCCCGGGTTTTATTGCGCTGATGTTCAAATGGGTAGTTGCCTCTCGAAGGTGAGTCTATGCACATGATGCACGTTGTCACCAATGATTTGAATTCATCTGGTCAGTGCTTGTGGTGTGAGCCTGAAGTCGGGGAAGATGGGGTAGATTTCCTCCAGATTTGCGATGGATGAAGAGCTAACATGTGCTTCTGCAATTTGTTTCTGGATGAGAATTTGCGATAACAAAGAAAGCATAAAATTTTCAGCTTCATGATCATACGAAACTGAAATTTCAATCATCACCACTTGTTTATATAGTACTTCATAATCAAAATTATCACGTGACACAGCGTTTTTGCAGAGGTCAAACTTGGAGTGGTGCCAAAAATCACAGACAGCACGCGCAGGCAGACCTTAAACGCGCGTGCAAAACGTCAAGCGTGGGGTTGGCACGAAGGTGCAAGCAAACGTTATTCCAACGCTTGGCGCCAAAAAAGCCGCGCACAATGATTTGGGCGCGCAGTCAGACCTTAAGTCGCAGTGTCAAAACGTCAAACTTGGAGTAAATTGGCGCATAGGTGCAAAGTAAACAATATTCCAAAATAAGCGTGCACAGGGCAGGTGCAACAATAATACGCACACATGTACCGAGTATAAACACGAGGCGGGAAAGCGTCATACACAACTCAGTTGTTTGTTATGCACAGAGTGCCCTGTGCCGGACAGTCCACTTGTTTATCAGTGTTCCACTTTCTGTATGTGAACAAGAGCGAGGGCCCTGTGCTGGACAGTTCACTTGTTTATCAGTTCCACTTTGTTTACATAAACAAGAGTGAGGGCTCCGGCCGGATACACTCGGTGGTTGATGCGAAAATACTCACTGTGCTACAATGTCAAGCACGGGGACCCGCCATCACGCAAGTATGCCAGAAATCGGCGGCGGCTCCGCATCCATCGGCGGCGGCGGCGGAGGCTCCGGATCCGGGGCTGCGGATTCGGCGGCTGCGGATCCAGGGGTGCGGATCGGCGGTTGCGGATCGGCGGCTGCGGATCGGCGGCTGCGGATCAGGCTGCGGATCGACGACGGTGGATGCGGATCCGGCTGCGGATCCGCCCTATAGTTGTGTGTTGGAGAGTACCCCTAAAGGATAACATACTACTACGGGCGGGTTGGGGATACTGGTACCATTGCTGGCGTCCGTATCCTTGCCCCGCCCCGGGTCCACCACGCAGCCTCCGGTAATAGCTAATCCACGCCCGCGCCCCATTTTACATACTTTTTACACATTTTCTGCATGTTTTTGCAATGAATGGCAGGCTCTGCTTCGTCCACTGCGAGGAAGAGAGCCGGAAGGACTGTGGAATCTGCTCAGTACAAAAAATCTAATTGTTTGACAATTTTTGAACATTTTTGGGGTAGGGTTAACTTTTTTGGGGGCAAAAATATTTTTTTCGAAATCTTCATCAAATTTTACATAAGATAGGCTACTGTTGAGGAGAGAGGTTCCGTGATATTGTTGAGTTAGCTTGAAAAATGGGGAAAACGCACACTCTTAAAACCCTTACTCGCCACTCTTCAAGGCCTTGCTGTGAAAATTTCCCATAGGTGACTTTCTTTTCAAATGTAGCCTATCTTGTAGCAAATTTTCTGCTCTACAAGATTCAGAAATAAAACAGCGGGCACACGGACTAACTCTCTCAAAATTTTGAAAATTCTGAAAAAATTGCAATTTTCGGATTTTCAGCAAAAACAGCTTTAACTCCTGAACCAAGAGGGCTAGAGGGCTCAAAATTTGTCTGAACATGTACCCTCATAGGGTCTATGTGTGTGCAAATTTATAGCCCCAAAGCCCCACTGTGGGGCTATGTACCCCCATTTTAGGGTAAAAAAGTGAAAAATTAAGGTCAAATTGTGGTCAACTTTGAGGCCTTATATCTCAGGACTGGGTGGGAATTTTCGACCCGGTTTTTTTGTAAAATACGTAATATCAGTTGGGCTATCAGCTCACCTCATCAGCAGAAAACTGAAAATTACCCCCCTGTCCGCGGTACTGTACAGCAATACTGAATCCTTCCAGACATCGCGTTTTAATGTGCTAAAGTTTGCAAAAGTGTGCAAAAAATGTGCAACAAGTATGTAATGGTCTGCAGAAACGTGCAAAAAATATGCAAAAAGTGTGAAAAAGCACGCAAAAATGTGCACAAAATGTGCAAAACCATGCAAAAATGTGTAAAAAATATAAAAGCGTGCACAAATATATGCAAAAAGTGTGCAAAAGTGTGAAAAACATACTAAATTGTGCAAAAAGTATGCAAAAAGGTTGCAAAAGTTTAGAAAAGTATGCAAAAAGTGTAAAAAGTATGCAAAAATTTGAAAAAGTATGCAAAAACAAACAAAAATGTGTAAAAAGTATGAAAAATGGGGGCGCGGGCGTGGATTAGCTATTACCGGAGGCTGCGTGGTGGACCCGGGGCGGGGCAGGGATACGGACGCCAGCAATGGTACCAGTATCCCCAACCCGCCCGTAGTAGTATGTTATCCTTTAATTTTTTTTTTTAAGGGTGCACTCCATCGACACACAGCTATAGGCCGGATCGGCAGCCGGATCCGCATCCAGCCGTCAGCTGATCCGGAGCCGGATCCGTCGGAGCCGCCGATCCGCCAGCCGCCGATCCGCAGCCGCCGATCCGCAGCCGCCGAATCCGGAGCCGCCGAATCCGTAGCCGCCGGATCCGGAGCCGCCGCCGCCGCCGCCGATGGATGCGGAGCCGCCGCCGATTTCTGGCATACTTGCGTGATGGCGGGTCCCCGTGCTTGACATTGTAGCACAGTGTCGCATCAACCACCGAGTGTATCCGGCCGGAGCCCTCACTCTTGTTTACTTATGTAAACAAAGTGGAACTGACAAACAAGAACTGTCCAGCACAGAGCCCTCGCTCTTGTTAACATACAGAAAGTGGAACACTGATAAACAAGTGGACTGTCCGGCACAGGGCACTGTGTGCATAACAAACAACTGAGTTGTGTATGACGCTTACTCGCCTCGTGTTTATACTCGGTACATGTGTGCGTATTATTGTTGCACCTGCCCTGTGCACGCTTATTTTGGAATATTGTTTACTTTGCACCTATGCGCCAATTTACTCCAAGTTTGACGTTTTGACACTGCGACTTAAGGTCTCACTGCGCGCCCAAATCATTGTGCGCGGCTTTTTTGGCGCCAAGCGTTGGAATAACGTTTACTTGCACCTTCGTGCCAACCCCACGTTTGACGTTTTGCACGCGCGTTTAAGGTCTGTCTGCGCGTGCTGTCTGTGATTTTTGGCACCACTCCAAGTTTCACCTCAGCAAAAACGCTGTGTCACGTGATAATTTTGATTATGAAGTACTATATAAACAAGTGGTGATGATTGAAATTTCAGTTTCGTATGATCATGAAGCTGAAAATTTTATGCTTTCTTTGTTATCGTAAATTCTCATCCAGAAACAAATTGCAGAAGCACATGTTAGCTCTTCATCCATCGCAAATCTGGAGGAAA
>JASAMW010001901.1:0-13246 GCA_030247985.1 Epsilonema sp. ZAB3_2 | reverse complement strand
AACGCCGATTTTTGGTGCACTAGCACAGCACTATTGATGCTAAACCGTCCAGTGCCCATGGTGGAGCACGACTTTTGCTTTCAAGGCATATGGTAGGCCTAATTGATATCGAAATAACCAACTAATAACTAATAACCAATAACCAATAACCAAATATCGAATCAGCTTGATGTGCGTACGGTAAGCTCCAACTCGCCAGCCTCTTTCGCTGCAGCCCTCGAAAAACAATCAGAAATTGAGCGCCTCCTCCGGGTTTACAAATTCTAACTTTTACCGTGTCGTCTAGCCAAGTTATGTAAATATTGTCAGTGCTGTCCGTTTTATGACAAAGGTAGTAGTTCTTCGTATATTATCTCCACCTAAGGTTCGTACAGCTCGTTCTGTTGCACTACTCAATGTACAGTACATGTATGTATCCACATCTCGCGTACAATGTTGTGTGGTCTTCAGGACATTCTGCTGCTATGGGCTGGTGTGTTCTCGTTCAATCCACTTATTGAATAAAGATTTTGATTGATTGAAACCAAAAACTAGCAGTATACTACAAGCATGTCATGTTCTATTGCATTCTGTAATGCATACATATAGCCTACTACGTACGTACATGTAAATACAAATACAACATAATGTAGTACAGTACATTATTATTGATCCAAACGTTACGTTACGTTTTGGTGGGGGGGGGGGGGGGTGGGCCTAGCGTTACGAAAGCGTTACATAGTGGGAGGGGGGGTGCCAGCGATTGTATTTCAGCGTTACGTAATATATGAATAAAGCCTTTGCCTCAGGACAAGAAAGAAATGAGGGAAGCGGCACAGCAGAGTAGAGACGAGCGAGAGAGGAGAGAGGAGGGAGGGATGGGAGGCCGAAATTTGTTCTCTGTGCGAAACCGGGAAGGGTCCGGAGTCATGCTGCCGGTCAACGCGATTGGGCTGGTCGATAGCGACCCCGCGGTATTTAGTGAAAGTTTGGACCGCTGTCTGCGGGCTCATCGACCCTGTTCAATCATCTGGGAGCGGAAACGGAGCGAGTGAAAAGAAGAATTGACAAACAAATGACGTCGACGACCCCGCAGACACCTATCCAAACTTTCACTAAATACCGCGGGGTCGCTATCGACCAACCCAATCGCGTTAACGCATAATGGTAAATACGGATCGCAGGATACTTTTGTTTTCCGAATCTACAGCCATCATACTTACAGTACACGGTTGCACATACAGGTAGTTGTAGTAGTAGTCGTAGTGGTTGTAGATGTCGTAGTGCTTGTGGTAGTAGTAGTAGTATGGGTGTCAGAAACACCGCAACCTTCTCCTTGCCGCAAGACGATGGTCATGAAGCACAACTGCGTCAGAATGCCTACCAACGAAAGCGCCATTCTTCGGATGTATCGACGGGCTAAACACATGTATGTGATGTTAAGACATACTGTATGTATGCGTATTTTACTGTGCTGTACATCAGAGTTCGTTTGATGGCTACTGTACTGGCTTCGTAGTTAATTTCATGGGTTCAACGGTACGTAGTACGTACGAACTACATACACGTACGCACATAGTACTAGGTAAGGTATGTACTTAGGTACTGTACATACAAAAGATGCATACATACAGATTCACATACAGTACGTAATATACCTGAATGAATCACGCGGCAAGATGGCTTTTGATACTAACAGGAAGAAGAAGCGCGAAATAGAGCGAAGCTTTGGAATGTCCTTTTATGTCGCTCACTTTTCTGGCGTACAGTAAGTCCGTTCGGGACTCAAAACCACCGAAAACTGCTCCAGATTTTGTAATTCTCCGCAAGAAGGAGGGTGATGACTTTTTACTGTCGAGTTTTTGCGTTAAAGTAAACTGCGTTCTCTCCCTCCCTCCCGCATGCTTTGGTGCACCGAAGTGCGTGCATTTTTTATGTAGCGTACTGTATTATGTTCTGTATTAATGTACTATGTATTAATACTCAACTCACTACGTAGTGTCATTCATTGCGTACTATTACGTAGGTGTGGTATCTATGAGTATCATTTTCCTGGGTGATCATTCCAGGTTTTTGTGTCACTCCGTTCCTCGTCAGGCATCGTTTAATTTCCGACCCAGGACATAGTACGTAAAAACAATATGCAATGCGTAAGATGTGATGAGTTTTTTTGCAAGAGAGCGCCGCCCGGCGGAAGAAAGAAGAGCCGTTCTGTTGTACACGACACGACGAAAGAAAAGGATATGGTGTTCCTATAAACTGTGTTTGATTTGATTTGATCTTCGAGAACAATGTTCCTTTTCGCTCTTTCTTTTGCCTTCCGGGTTCCATCCAGTGTTGTGGGTCTTCTTGACCAATTTTCCCCAAGTTGTACCAACAACTTGGGGAAAATTTTGGGTGTTGTTTCTCACTTCCATCCAACTCTGCCTCACCTCACCTTCACTGTGCGTACACTGTACGCAACACAACACTACGCCATACACTTTCACGTGGGTTATTGATACGTAACGTACAACCGTGTGACGCACTGTTGTATAGTGTACACACACAGATTGCTACAGCATATTTTGCATCTAACGGCCTCGATTTTGGGTTTGTGTCCACTCGTCACTGACCACTGGCCAGACACTGTGTCCGGCTAACCTAAATTTTATTGTCTCAATCTTCCTTCAAAAGTATGTATACATACATAGTACGTCTTCTTGAAACCGAATGGAAAATATCGGGGCATGCATTGCGACCGTACACATACGTGACTGTACGTACGTACATACTTACATACAACTGACTGGATGGACAGTGGACAATACAGCGGACACAGCAGAATCGTACCGTGTGTACATATGTACAATACTACATACTTTTGTGCATACAATACGTACAGCAAATTACACACTTAGGTAGACACAGTACTTGTTAGTACAGTACAGTACAGTACAGTACAGCGACAGCCACAGCCAACGAATGGTGTATTCTAAACATACTTATGTAGGAGTCGGGCAGACTTGCTTTCGGACATCGAGTGACCGACAAAGACAATGGTCGACATTCGCCGTATCACTTCAAATGTAAAAGTACGTAACGCACATACCGGATGCTCTTCTACGATACAGTACAGTGTAAAAGAGCAATAAAATCAGAGTACTAGGCAATGGTATGCATATTACAGTTTTCTTCTCACCGCCTCGACTCGACCATTGTCCACCAAAACTTTTACACCGAGTTGCTGCTCTCGCGTCACCAAGGATTTTAAACAGGTACCGTAAGTCGTCATAGTTTACGCAGGTAAGTAAGATACAGGTACGGTAGTAAGCTAATGAAGAAAAAGAATTGAGACGTCACGTTTTGTTTTGGCGAATTGATATCCGGTCATGCTTAATCGACAGAAAAGGAAAGTCACATTTATAGGTAGGCCTACCTACTTACTGTAGTCGCTTTTGTCTGTCCTTTTTTTAAAGGAAACATGGCCTCTTCCGTCGTCGTTCTGGTCCAACTGTGCTTCTTGGCCAGCGCTTTTCTGGAGGGAGGAGAGGGCTGCGCAACTACTGCAACCACTACCACCACCACTACTACTTCCACCACCACCAGTACAGGTGAGAACTACAGTAGTCTGCAAAGAGGAGTGCAGTAATCGATGGCGTGTTTTCGCGCGTAACTTTGCACTCTGTGTCCTACGTACCTACTACCACGACCCCTCCTGAAAGTGTAAATGGCCGGCTGCAGGAAAGAAGAGACATCTCTCAGCCCGTATTGCGTAGAATAGAAATGCCTTTCCGTCACTACTTTCAGCCAGTTGCGCCGTCACCAATGACGGCACGGCGGTGACGGTCGGTAACGGCGTCACCCAATCCTTCAGTCTGCAAAACGCAGCCGCCGGCCAGCTGGATTGCGCCGCCAACGACGTGCTGACGGTGGCGGCAGGTGGGGCCACCATCTTCACCAGCGCCCCAGCTGCAGCCAACGCTGCAGCCACCGAGAGCATCACCTACACCTGCAGCAACGGCCAGGTCGCCATCAGCATCCAGGCTACCGGCGCTTCCGGCTATGGCACCCACAGTCTGAATGGCGCCACTCCTGTCACCGCTACCTGCGCCCCGTGAGGTGGACTCTCAGGCACAACTGTGGGTCCTTGATGGCGAAAAACATAGGAATTACCGTGCTCCTTTTGTACAAGCTGTTTACTATGATATGTCACCTCAAAAATGCTCATAACTTTTGTATTAATGCATGGATTTCAACCAAATTTTTTGCAATAGAATCCTGAAAATATGCCTGACAAGCTTGCAAAATTTCATTAATGTACATTCACTATTAACGAAGAAATAAGCGACGACATTTCAGGTCCCATTTTTCTAAGTGCCCACCTCCGCTCTTCAGCACTTGTGCAGCCGTCTTCAAAGCTCTGGAAAATACTCTTTTCACGCATGTTCATATGGATTGCGGCAATGTTCCCTCAATGTTTAGGCATTGTAAGCTGCAGAAGATCCGAATGGATGCTTGAATTGAGGGGAACAGCACACCTTCTGCCATGTGGACTTCGAAATTCGAGCGCTTTTCACACCACTGCCGATTTTGACCGCAATGTTTGAGGCTTCATAATTTCCTTCGTACTTAAGAAACGTTTTCTGTACCGGTTGCATAGTACGTGGATGGGGGGTATTTTTGGAAATCGAGATAATATGCCTATCGGATTCCCCATCAAAAACTGCATATGTGGATGAATTTTGAAAAAAAAATTGTTCAGGCATCATCGAGATATTGATGGGTAAAGGCTGGAAGGTCGCATTTTGCCGTTTTTCAACGTATTTAGCCATAATTCAGCAACCAGAGTGTGTAGCGGGCTACAATTTGGCATACACATACATCCCATAGGGACCCATGTCTGGACCAAATTTGAGCCCAATCCGCCACTTGTATGGCGAGATATAGCTTCAGAAAGCTCAAATTTACGTTTTTTGGACCTGTTGCAAATTCGGTTATATGAATACCACGGCGCGAATATATGCCCTGCACGGGGTAAAATTTTGACAGGAGATAGAGGAGGCTTAGACCTACAAACTTTAGTACTACAGCAAAAATTCTCTATGTTTACAATTGGGACTACGGAGCTCTTGAAAGTTGAAAAATTCAGCAAAAATGTTCCCACCTTTTTTATTATCCAAGATAAAAGAGCAATACCACTGAAATTTTTTCCTGGTAAGTAACCTATCTTATGTAGAATTTGATGTAGATTTCAAAAATAAAATCGTTTTCCCCAAAAAATTTAACCCCTAGCATATAATTGTGCAAAAATAGTATATTTTTGTGAATTTTGGGTAAGGGTTAAATTTTTTTGGGAAACCGATTTTATTTTTGAAATCTACATCAAATTCTACATAAGATAGGTTACTTACCAGGAAAAAATTTCAGTGGTATTGCTCTTTTATCTTGGATAATAAAAAAGGCGGGAACATTTTTGCTGAATTTTTCAACTTTCAAGAGCTCCGTAGTCCCAATTGTAAACACAGAGAATTTTTGCTGTAGTACTAAAGTTTGTAGGTCTAAGCCTCCTCTATCTCCTGTCAAAATTTTACCCCGTGCAGGGCATATATTCGCGCCGTGGTATTCATATAACCGAATTTGCAACAGGTCCAAAAAACGTAAATTTGAGCTTTCTGAAGCTATATCTCGCCGTACAAGTGGCGGATTGGGCTCAAATTTGGTCCAGACATGGGTCCCTATGGGATGTATGTGTATGCCAAATTGTAGCCCGCTACACACTCTGGTTGCTGAATTATGGCTAAAAACGTTGAAAAACGGCAAAATGCGACCTTCCAGCCTTTACCCATCGATATCTCGATGATGCCTGAACAAATTTTTTTTTTCAAAATTCATCCACATATGCAGTTTTTGATGGGGAATCCGATAGGCATATTATCTCGATTTCCAAAAATACCCCCCATCCGCGTACACTACAGGCTACTCTCAATCCTTACAGAAAACGTTTCTTAAGGCCCATCAATGAAATTTTGCACGTTAGTCAGGCATATTTTAAGGATTCTTTTAAAAAAATTTTGGTTCAAATCCCTTCATCAATACAGAAGTTATAAGCATTTTCGAGGTGACATATCATAGTAAACACCCGTTATCTTAAACCCATGCTGAATATCGTCCTCACAACTACTAGAGTACATACACTTCATGCGCACTGGAGAGCACTGAAATACGGAGCTCGGCGGCAATGTACAAAAGGTGCTCACTGGTGCGTAACGTACGGCATTCCAGCGAGCACCTTATCCCTTTAGTTGTTGCACTTGTCCACATAATTCATATTGTGTGGATTTGCGAAAAATATCTACACAAAATATCTACACAATCGATATGTAGATCAAGTTTTGAAAAAAGGCGATTGTGTAGGCACCATCACATTTGGTCTACCTAAATTTTGCTACACATTTGTCATATTTGGTAGACGAGATAAACAAATCTACACTAACTTTTTCTACACAATCAACATTTTGTCTACATAGTATAGTATGTTTTGGATCTACACAAAAACTTAATTTCTACACAAAACACTCCAATTGCGTAAAATTTGTGTAGATTTTGTCCCTCTTTCATCAAATATGTCTATGCATTGTTCACAAACCATCTACACAAAATGCTTTTTGGTAGACAAGACGTCTGATTGCGTAGGTGACACTCCAGATTGTGTAGGTGACACTCCAGATTGTGTAGGTGACACTCCAGATTGAGTAGGTGCAGCCTAAAAGTATGTTGACAGTGGAACATAATTGCTTTTTTCTCGATTATGTCTCATATTTGTGTAGAAATTGTTGAAGCATCTACTAAATAGGACACAATAATTAGGCTCATTTCTACTGAATATGCATGATATTTTGTATATGTTGTGGACTTCGAAATTAAATTGTTTTATATTTTGTGGACTTTGAAATTAAATTAAATATTTTTTATTACATAGTAGTGCATTCCATTCATTCATAACATACTGTAAGTACATTCATACTGTAAGTGCTTTAGCATGAGAACTTCATTTGAGCACAGCATTGAGATGGTGACTTTGAGATAGCTTAGACAAGACACAGAGCACATGACACAGAGGCAGCACATGACATGAGGCAGACACATGACATGAGGCAGTTGACTAAGGCAAGCTATCACTACGCACCATGCCTATACATACAGGCATACTGTAGTAGTATGCCTATACAGGGTGTTTCCTTTTCATATGATTTGTCAAAGAATGTCATGTGAGAAGCCTCTATAATAAAAAATATTAATTATCAAAGCACAAAATATACAACATTAATTAAAGGCCACAATATACAAATATCCATCATATCATTTCTACATTTCTATCTTCAACAATTTCTACACAAATTTTTTTTTTTTTTTTTTTTTTTTTTTTTTTTTTCTATCAACATCTTTTCTCCCTCTATTTCACTACACAATATTGAAATGTAGTATAAATATCACCTACCAAAATCAGACTTCTTCTCTACCAAAAAGCATTTTTAAATCATTTTTAACAATCCCCCCTATTTATAAAGAGCGAAAAACACAAATTTCATTAGTTTTTTTAAAATTAAATTTTTTTTAGATATATTCTCTCAACAAAATATTCAAAAAGTAGTGTAGATTTTTATCTCTCTCCCAAATATACAAATTAGTTATAACCAAATGATGGCTACACAATCCCTTTTTCAAAACTTATACTACATATCAATTTAATAATATTTTTCGCAAATCCACACAATATAAATTATGTGAAGGCGTGCCCCAACAAAGGATAAGGTGCTCGTACGTTACTACCACCAGTGAGCACCTTTTCTACGTCACCGCTCCGTATTGCATCCATGCCCATAAAATTATGTTACTCTCATCACTTGCCTGAGGACAATATTCAGCATGGTTTAAATAACGGGTGTTTACTATGATATGTCACCTCGAAAATGCTTATAACTTCTGTATTAATGAAGGGATTTGAACCAAAATTTTTGTAAAAGAATCCTGAAAATATGCCTGACTAACATGCAAAATTTCATTGATGGGCCTTAAGAGACGTTTTCTGTAAGGATTGAGAGTAGCCTGTAGTATAGGCGGAAGGGGGGTACTTTTTGTGAATCGAGATAATATGCCTATCGGATTCCCCATCAAAAACTGCATATGTGGATGAATTTTGAAGAAAAAATTTGTTCAGGCATCATCGAGATATTGGTTGGTAAAGGCTGGAATGTCGCATTTTGCCGTTTTTCAACGTTTTTAGCCATAATTCAGCAACCAGAGTATGTAGCGGGCTACAATTTGGCATACACATACATCCCATAGGGACCCATGTCTGGACCAAATTTGAGCCCAATCCGCCACTTGTACGGCGAGATATAGCTTCAGAAAGCTCAATTTACGTTTTTTGGACCTGTTGCAAATTCGGTTATATGAATACCACGGCGCGAATATATGCCCTGCACGGGGTAAAATTTTGACAGGAGATAGAGAAGGGTTAGACCTAAAAACTTTTTGAAATCTACAGCAAAAATTCTCTATATTTACAATTGGGACTACAGAGCTCTCGAAAGTTGAAAAATTCAGCAAAAATGTTCCCGCCTTTTTTATTATCCAAGATAAAAGAGCAATACCACTGAAATTTTTTCCTGGTAAGTAACCTATCTTATGTAGAATTTGATGTAGATTTCAAAAATAAAATCGGTTTCCCAAAAAAATTTAACCCCTACCCAAAAATTCTCAAAAATATACTATTTTTGCACAATTATATGCTAGGGGTTAAATTTTTTGGGAAAAACAATTTTATTTTTGAAATCTACATCAAATTCACATAAGATAGGTTACTTACCAGGAAAAAATTTCAGTGGTATTGCTCTTTTATCTTGGAAAATAAAAAAGGTGGGAAAATTTTTGCTGCATTTTTCAACTTTCAGGAGGTCCGTAGTCCCAATTCCAATTATAGAGATTTTTTGCGGTAGTACTAAAGTTTGTAGGTCTAAGCCTTCTCTATTTTCTGTCAAAATTTTACCCCGTGCAGGGCATGTATTCGCGCCGTGGTATTCAAAAAACCAAATTTGCAACAGGTGCAAAATATACAGAAATGAACTTTGTGACGCTATATCTCGCCATACAAGTGGCCGATTGGGCTCAAAATTGGTCCAGACATGGGTCCCTATGGGATGTATGTGTATACCAAATTGTAGCCCTCGAAGCCCTTCGGTTGCTGAATTATGGCTAAATACGTTGAAAAACGGCAAAAATGCGACCTGCCCACCTTTACCCATGAATATCTCGATGATGCCTGAACAAATTTTTTCCTAAAACTTCATCTACATATGCAGTTTTTGATGGGGAATCCGATAGGCATATTATCTCGATTTACAAAAAGTACCCCCCTTCCACGTACTATGCAACCGCTACAGAAAACGTCTCTTAAGTACGAAGGGAATTATGAAGCCTCAAACATTGGGTCAAAATCTGCAGTGGCGTGAAAAGCGCTCGAATTTCAAAGTCCACATGGCAGAAGGTGTGCTGTTCCGCTCCATTCAAGCATCCATTCGGATCTTCTGCAGCTTACAACCCCTGAACATTGAGGGAACATTGCCGCAATCTTTATGAACATGCTTGAAAAAGAGTATTTTCCAGAGTTTTGAAGTCGGCTGCTCAAGTGCTGAAGAGTGGAGGTGGGCACTTAGAAAAATGGGTCCCGAAAAAGTCGTCGCCTGTTTCTTCGTTAAAGTGAGTGTATATTAATGAAATTTTGCAAGCTTATTAGGCATATTTTCAGGATTCTATTGCAAAAAAATTGGTTGAAATCCATGCATTAATACAACAGTTATGAGCATTTTGGAGGTGACATATCATAGTAAACAGCTTGTACAAAAGGAGGCACGGTAATTCCTATGTTTTTCGCCGATCAAGGACCCACAGTTGTGCCCTGAGTCCAGTCCTCACGGTGGTGGAGGTAGCGGTGAAGACAGGAGTGGCGCCATTGATGACTGGTGCCATAGCCGGAAGCGCCGGGGTAGCCTGGATGATGACTGCGCACCTGGCCGTTGCTGCAGGTGTAGCTGATGCCTCGGGTGGCTGCAGCGTTGGCTGCAGCTGGGGCGCTGGTGAAGATGGTGGCCCCACCTGCCGCCACCTTCAGCACGTCGTTGGCGGTGGAATCCAGCTGGCCGGCGGCTGCGTTTTGCAGACTGAAGGATTGGGTGACGCCGTCACCGATGGTCACCGTGGTGCCGTCATCGGTGACGGCGCAACTGGCTGAAAGTAGTGACGGAAAGGGATTTCACCACTCAACGCAGGACTGGCTTAGAGATGTCTCTCCCCCCCTGCAGCCGGCCATTTACACTTTCAGGAGGGGTCGTGGTAGTAGGTACGTAGGACACAGAGTGCAAAGTTACGCGCGAAAACACGCCATCGATTACTGCACTCCTCTTTGCAGACTACCGCCGCTCTGCACCTGTACTGGTGGTGGTGGAAGCAGTAGCGGCGGTGGTAGTGGTTGCAGTAGTTGCGCAGCCCTCTCCTCCCTCCAGAAAAGTGCTTGCCAAAATAAGTATAGTTGGACCAGAACGACGACGGAAGAGGCCATGTTTCCTTTAAAAAAAGGACAAACAAAAGCGATGATAGAAGGGAGGGAGGCCTACCTATAAATGTGACTTTCCTTTTCTGTCTATTAAGCATGACCGGAATATCCATTCGTAAAAACGTGGCGCGACGTTCTTGAATCTTTTTTTTAATTTAGATGACGACGGTACCGGATTTACTTACCGCGAAAGCGATGACGACTTACGGGTCTGTTTGAAATCCTTGGTGACGCGAGAGCAGCAACTCGGTGTAAAAGTTTTGGTGGACAGTGGTCGAGTCGAGGCGGTGAGAAGAAAACTGTAATATGCATACCATTGCCTAGTACTCTGATTTTATTGCTCTTTTACACTGTACTGTATCGTAGAAGCATACGGTATGTGCGTTACGTACTTTTACATTTGAAGTGCATACGGCGAATGTCGACCATTGTCTTTGTCGGTCACTCGATGTCTAAAAGCAAGTCTGCCCGACTCCTACATAAGTATGTTTAGAATACACCATTCGTTGGCTGTGGCTGTCGCTGTACTGTACTGTACTGTACTGTACTAACAAGTACTGTGTCTACCTAAGTGTGTAATTTGCTGTACGTATTGTATGCACAAAAGTATGTAGTATTGTACATATGTACACACGGTACGATTCTGCTGTGTCCGCTGTATTGTCCACTGTCCATCCAGTCAGTTGTATGAAAGTATGTACGTACGTACAGTCACGTATGTGTACGGTCGCAGTGCATGCCCCGATATTTTCCATTCGGTTTCAAGAAGACGTACTATGTTGTAACATACTTTGAAGGAAGATTGAGACAATAAAATTTAGGTTAGCCGGACACAGTGTCTGGCCAGTGGTCAGCGACGAGTGGGACACAAAACCCAAAATCGAGGCCGTTAGATGCAAAATATGCTGTAGCAATCTGTGTGTGTACACTATACACAGTGCGTCACACGGTTGTACGTTACGTATCAATAACCCACGTGAAAGTGTATGGCGTAGTGTTGTGTTGCGTACAGTGTACGCACAGTGAAGGTGAGGTGAGGCAGAGTTGGATGGAAGTGAGAAACAACACCAAAAATTTTCCCCAAGTTGGTGGTACAACTTGGGGAAAATTGGTCAAGAAGACCCACAACACTGGATGGAACCCGGAAGGCAAAAAGAAGAGCGAAAAGGAACATTGTTCTCGAAGATCAAATCAAATCAAACACAGTTTATAGGAACACCATATCCTTTTCTTTCGTCGTGTCGTGTACAACAGAACGGCTCTTCTTTCTTCCGCCGGGCGGCGCTCTCTTGCAAAAAAACTCATCACATCTTACGCATTGCATATTGTTTTTACATATTATGTCCTGGGTCGGAAATTAAACCATGCCTGAAGAGGAGCGGAGTGACACAAAAACCTGGAATGATCACCCAGGAAAACTTGATACTCATAGATACCACACCTACGTAATAGTACGCAATCAATGACACTACGTAGTGAGTTGAGTATTAATACATAGTACATTAATACAGAACATAATACAGTACGCTACATAAAAAATGCACGCACTTCGGTGCACCAAAGCTTGCGGGAGGGAGGGAGAGAACGCAGTTTCTTAACGCAAAAACTCGACAGTAAAAAGTCATCACCCTCCTTCTTGCGGAGAATTACAAAATCTGGAGCAGTTTTCGGTGGTTTTGGAGTCCCGAACGAACTTACTGTACGCCAGAAAAGTGAGCGACATAAAAGGACATTCCAAAGCTTCGCTCTATTTCGCGCTTCTCTTCCTGTTAGTATCAAAAGCCATCTTGCGCGTGATTCATTCAGGTATATTACGTACTGTATGTGAATCTGTATGTATGCATCTTTTGTATGTACAGGGCTACCTAAAAGTACATACCTTACCTAGTACTATGTGCGTACGTGTATGTAGTTCGTACGTACTACGTACCGTTGAACCCATAAATTAACTACGAAGCCAGTACAGTAGCCATCAAACGAACTCTGATGTACAGCACAGTAAAATACGCATACATACAGTATGTCTTAACATCACATACATGTGTTTAGCCCGTCGATACATCCGAAGAATGGCGCTTTCGTTGGTAGGCATTCTGACGCAGTTGTGCTTCATGACCATCGTCTGGCAAGGAGAAGGTTGCGCTGTTTCTGACACCCATACTACTACTACCCACAAGCACGACGACATCTACAACCACTACGAATACTACTACAACTACCTGTATATGCAACTGGTACTGAAAGTATGATGGCTGTAGGATTCGGAAAACAAAAGTATCCTGCGATCCGTATTTACCATTATGCGTTAACGCGATTGGGTTGGTCCACGGTATTTAGTGGAAAAAGTTTGGATAGGTGTCTGCGGGGTCGTCGACGTCATTTGTTTGTCAATTCTTCTTTTCACTCGCTCCGTTTCGCCTCCAGATGATTGAACAGGGTCGATGAGCCCGCAGACAGCGGTCCAAACTTTCACTAAATACCGCGGGTCGCTATCGACGGAGCCCAATCGCGTTGACCGACAGCATGATCCCGGACCCTCTCCGGTTTGGCACAGAGAACAATTTTGGCCTCCCATCCCTCCCTCCTCTCTCCTCTCTCGCTCGTCTCTACTCTGGTGTGCCGGCCTTCCTCATTTTCTTGTCCTGAGGCAAAGGCTTTATTCATATATTACGT